>JAJGRX010000590.1:0-36565 GCA_025461125.1 Carex kokanica | reverse complement strand
CTGTTTTTGATCCTCTCCTTTGTGAAAAGTTTCGTCCCCTCACTCAGTTGAGTTTGGGGCCTTATATAAGTCATCCGGTAATTGTATATTAAGGGTGATGAGGAGACTGTATCTACATGGCTCGGCAAGTTGTCGCATAGCAGTTATGTAGACGCAAGTAATGTCCGCATAAATATAAGGACCGTCCCGAGCTCGCATGAAGCTCACTCTAGGAGACCGATTAGGTGGGCCTTATTGGGCTGCCGCTGGATCTCCTGAGCCCGAGGTTAGAAACAGGCTCGGAAGGTTTTGATGCTGGGCCCAATTAATGCTTGGCCAGTGAGGGGTTTTAAGGACCTTTAGAGCATCTACATCTCTAAAACTCTTAGAGTTTCTAATCTGATGTGGTAGTTGCTAAACCAGTTTCAGAGATGTAGATGAATTTCTTATTTAGCAACTTTGATCAATAATTTATTAATAAGAAATCGTTTATAAACTGTGACGTGACGAAACGATTCGCTGAAATTCCTTTCTCTTGTAGATATATCTTAATAAGAAATTTTATAAACTGTGACGTGGCAATTAGGAAACTCTAATTTTAGTTTCAGAAATGTGGAGGTTTAATTTCTAAAAAACAGTTAACAGTTATTTAGAAACTCTAATAGTTTCAGAGATGTAGATGCTCTTAGCACATAACCTTCACTACTAATATACACTCTTAATAATTTTATTAGAGTAGAGCTAAGGTGCTCTTAAGCTCACCAAGCTTTCCGTGAGCTTAACTCAAAAACCTATCAATCCGACTTCAAACGACATTTTCAAACAATTAGATGTTCAATCTATATTAAAATGTGCTTGGAGACCAAATTTTACATTTTTTTTTTTGAAATTTTTTTACTATTTATTAAGCCGGTTTGAAAACCGCTGTTTTTATTAAAAATCTGCACCATTAGAAAACAACGGTTTTCAAACCGGCTTAATAAATAATAAAAAAAATTCAAAAAATGTAAAATTTGTTCTCCAAGCACATTTTAATATAGATTAAACATCTAACGGTTTGAAAATATCATTTGAAATCGGATTGATAGGTTTTTGAGTTAAGCTCACCGAATGCTTGGTGAGCTTAAGAGCACCTTAGCTCTACTCATTTATTATATTAATCTCCATTTCACTCCACGACAAGATCCCCTCTTGTGACCGCCACCTATCTCTCTCTAAACAAAATATTATGTTACTTAGATTATTAGATGATATGAATTATCAGCCTACGGAATTGAGGATGAGCAGCTAGCGCAAGTGTTCAGTAAAAACATGTGGGCTATAGGAACCGCTTCAATCCATGAGAATTGAAAGTTTAAAAGCCCATCAAGGGTTATGGACTTCTACTTCGAGCGGTTCAAATCAACTGTTTGAACTTTAAAATAGAAATATTGATCTATAGTGCAGATCATCTATTAGAGATGCAAATGAATTGGATATGAATTGGATAGTGGTAAAACTATATATGTATCCGTATTTTTTTCGGATACGGAATTGGATTGGATATTAATCGGATACGGATACGAATCAGATATTATCGAATATATAACGGATATGGATATAATTCGGATTTCTAATTCAAAATATATATATAATTAACTTGTTATGTGGTTACAAAATATATATCTATTTAACTAAAATTCATCACCAACATAACCGTATCTTTAATCAAAATATACCATTAAAAAAACATTTTGTCTAAATTAACATACGTAATCTAAAATAAAATCAAGAATTAATGTCGCACAATCTGAAATTAAAAAATAATTAAAACTAATATCTAAATTTAAAATAAAAGCGAATTAGACCCGTTTGAATCCCAAAATTCTTTAGATAACATCTAGTTAATGTCCACTATCCATAGAACAATAAATTGAATTAAGAAAAGAATAAAATACAAAAACATGAAAAGACGGAACCAAAAAAGAAAGAAAAATGGATATCCGAAATTAATACTGAAATCTGCGGATACGGATAATTATCTGAATCCGTATTTAGATTAAAACTGAATCTGTATCCGTATCCGACCACAACAACAAAGTAGGCACTTTTCGCGAGAGAAAAAGCGCATTTATGACGGGACTTCGTCTCGAAAGTACCGTCGCAAATAGAAAAAGCACGTTTATGACGGTACTCCGTCGAGAAAAGTCACTTTTTATCCTCGCGAAAAGTGCCTGTCTTTTGTAGTGGACTATCCGAATCCAAAAAATTCAGATACGGATCTGAATACGGTAGGAAAATATCTGACTCGTTTGCATCCCTACCATATGTGCTATCATTGTACTGTAGTCAGGGGCGGATTCACTAGTAGAGAATCAGCAATCAGGAACGGTCAAAAAGGGACATCAATAACGGACCTAGGGGCGATACTGATCCAGACGTTACTGATAGTACTAATAATCAGGATCGGTTAAAGAATCGATACTGATTCCATAATCAGGAACGGTCGTTTGGATTAGCCGATACTGATGTTGACAATCAGGAACGGTCATTTGTTATTAGCCAATATTGATGTTGACAATCAAGAACGGCCTTTAAGAAGAACCAATACTGATTTTAATCGTCATCAGGAACGGCCTTTTAGTAAACAACCGTTCCTGATTTTTTTCTTTTTTTTTACACTAGTGGAATCAAGAACGACTATTATTAAACAGCTGATCTTGATTGTATTTTTTTTTACACTAGTGGAATCAAGAACGGCTATTACTAACAGTCGATCCTGATTGTATTTTAAATAATATTTTAATGTTGCCAGCCCCTATCAAATTTGTTGGTCAATAATTAATATGCCACAATCACAAACAAAAGACACCAAACAAGTTAATTGCCATAAAAAATTATCCAAATTACATGCCATATATCCACAAAACACACAAAAGACACCAAATTATCCAAGTTAATTGCCATAAAAAATCTATTTACTTGACTTAAATAAAAAATGCTTCTCTTTCTTGCAACCTATAACTAATATAAAGGATAGTCCCATCCGAGAAGAGATGACATTCAATTGACGAGGCCTATTCAAGGTAATCAATCTCACATTACCACTTCACCTAGTACAACCTACGGATAGCAATTAGTCTTCCAATTATGCATTGCAGTTGCCATCCAAAGACTTGCTCAGATATGATTAATAATTACTTAGGTTGAATTTGATATAATTTCGGTCACCAAGCTGAAATTCAACCTCGAAATCTACAGACAAGCACACTGTTGTATGATACCTAAATAATGGTTCAGCAACTATTTTGAAATACTTTGGCTATTGCATACAGACAAGCACACTGAATCAATCAACAATTGCTAATGCTTACTTTTTAAGGGTCGAAGTTTGACTTGCAATTTTCCCAAATCCAATACTTATAATTCTATTCAGATTGACCAATTTAGTGTCTATTGCAAATCTGCATAAAGTACAAGAAAAACTAAGATGCAAATCAGTAGCAAAAGAGAAACGTATTGAACAATTTAGTGTCTATTGCATTGCTTGTGCTCACTATTTGTAAATAGTTGACATGCATGTATTACCTTATAAGCCTACTTTCTTCTACCTTGGGCCCATGTACATTACACTCCTTAATGACAATGTGTTGCTATGTCTGCAATATACACAAATTACACATGTAATTAAATAGTATGGTAATGGTGATATATTTTCAAATCTATCAATGACTGCAATTAATGCTCTAGGAGAACTTCTACTTTTTTCGACGTACACCATCCATTGAAATTAATTTTTCCTATTTTAACAAATACAAAATATCAATTCTATTAAACTCTACCTTCTCTATTTTGACACCTCAAAGTATAAGATGAAACATATGAGATTATTTAGAAAAGAATATTCATGTTAAGTGAATGTGGTCAATTAACATCATTCATTTTGATTTTCTTTTAATTATTCATAATTTTCTATATATTTTAGAGTAAAATACTATGAATATCGTAAAATTAATCTTATATGTAGCATAAAATATTTATATGATCTCTGTTCACATTTAATTTTTATAGCTAGAGTTTAAAAAAAGAAAAAAAAAAACTCCATAGCTCATTCACATTTAAGTTTGACTCTGTCCTGACCGTAGCCTAATTCACAATACATGGTTAATTATATAACCGAGAAGCCGAGAAGTACTTGTATAGGCACTTGAGTTTGATTTGGTACAGTTGGTACAAGAACTGCCAATGGCAAAAAATAAAACCGGTAATCAAGAGAGTGAGATTGAGAGAGAGAAAGGTGCTTCTCTGATTTATTTTTTAAGGAAATATGTCATTTATAAAAATAATTATCCTCTAATAATTATTTTTTTCATTGTTCTCTTACAAATGTCTTTGTTGCAACGCACGGGCTCGATACTAGTAACCTCATTAATAAGATAGGCAAAAGTTTCCAATGCTTATTATTTAGTATAATAAAATTTGTTTGTGCAGTATCAAAAACAATTTATGGTTAATTTATACAAGTTTTTCCTATCCGAATCTACAATTTCTGTTGGCTTTTCCCCAATTAATTTATTATTTTCAAAATTTATAAATAATTGAAGACAAAAAATAGAGGAGAGAAATAACAAAATACAAATATACTAAAGCCTATATCTCCTGTATACAACTGACACTAACATTTTTTTTTTATTGAAACATAAAGTTCATCTCTCTAATCTTTATTATACAGTGTTGTAAATAACGGTATGCGCTCGTTAGACGAACATAGTTAATTAAAAATAATTGGCTATAATTGAAAATAATCAACCAATTAATCGGAAAAATCCGTAATGATTTGATCGTTGCTAATGACTAATCGGCCAATTAATCATTCTAAACAGCCCGTTTTTTACAAATACTGATATAATATATTACAATTTATTTAAAAATAGACCTACTTATTAACCAACGGGCCCCACCCGGCAGACCCATCTTTTACCCGATACTCCCACATAGGAATCCCATACTGAATCGGATTTGGATACGCGTTCGATACGTATCCGATACGGCCTGGTGTCCTATCGCATTATTTATTATATTTTACCCTCTGACACTTAAACCGATACGAACCGATAGGCGCCGATACGGTCGGATACGTTAGTTCGGTTTTCATTCTCTCCGCTTTGTCTCGTTTGAGCGAATTCCTGTAGGGTAGCTTACGCCTCTCTCTCTCTCGTTTGGTTAGTTTGATCTCAGTCCGATCTTCGATTCCAGGAGGTGGAGGTCCCACCTGTCACCGTCTCTCCCAGACGACCTTGGCTCCGACCCCTCTCCCCGACGCTTTCCCTGCTCCTCTCCATTGTTGGTAAGCGCTCCCTTCCTCCCTCTCCTACCAGTACCAACTCAGGTATGGAATTTTTCTAAATTTTCTCTCATACCAGTACCAACTCAGGTATAAACCCGATACATGGCACTGAAAATTCAGTGGGCACAAAGTGTCATTTTCATTCAAATCAATAAATTGAAAAGAATTCAATTGGTTTCCATTTCGATTCCGTCAACAAAGTTCAATTGATTCATGTCTATTGAATTCTTTTATGTATACTCACGTCCACTGTTTCTAGATTTGATAGTGTGAGTTCGTCAGAACGATGGATGCGGGGCAATTGTTCAAGGTGGAGCCACTGGAGAGCCGTGCTGCCAGGGGCCACGGTGTTGTCACGTCAATGGCTGCCGGTAATGACGTCATCCTTCTAGGCACCTCCAAAGGCTGGATCATCCGTCACGATTTTAACCTCGGTGACGCTCAAAGTACTTCTTTTTCTCTCCTGATTCATTCTCATTCAATTTCTCTAGATTTTTCATTTCACTTAATTAATTTCATAGGGAGAATAGGTAATTTTTCTACTTATGATGCTCGCACAGTGACATTTAGGTAAATGCTTGCGTAAGCATTAGAAGTAGAGAAATTACCCATTTGTACTCGGAAACCGGCCAATTAGAAGACTTGACATTTCTTTTTTAATAAAGGGTAAAATGGGTATTATTATAAATTTGAAATGAGCTCTAATAGAAACGACAATAAAATGGGTAAATTCGTAAGTTTTTGAATTTTAGAACGGCAGATATGATATTATGAACTTAAGAGGGAGAAATATGTAATTTCGATGTTTTTGAGGGGTATACATGAAGTTCCCCCTTAATTAATTTATAAAATTAAAATGTATCAGATTTGGATTTTGCACCGGGCCGCCCGGGTGAACAACCGGTGCACCGGGTGTTTGTGGACCCAGGGGGTAGTCACTGCATAGCAACAGTGGTGATATCAGGGGTAGCAGAGACATTTTACATGCATGCCAAGTGGGCCAAGCCCAAGTCTCTCCCTCGCCTCAAGGGCCTACTTGTCAATGCCGTCGCTTGGAACCGCCAACTCATCACTGAAGGTTTGCTTATCTTCTCTCTTCTTTTAAATTTCTGACATTTGGTGTAAGGTTTGATCAAGTGATTTTCTACCTATCTAAAAAAGTAGTAAAAAATTTAGTCTACAAGTACGTTTTCATATGAATGCCATGTTGAACGGTTTGGAGCGACTGTTTTAACTTTGAAAATGAAAATATTGATCCATAGTACGGACCAATATGCGCTATGCATAGTACCATAGTCTCACTCGGATTGATTTGAATAATGCAGCTTCAACAAAGGAGGTGATACTAGGGACACAAAACGGGCAGTTGTTTGAGATGGCAGTGGATGAGCCCGAAAAGAGGGAGAAGTATGTAAAGCAACTGTTTGAGTTGACGGATCCGAGAGAACCCATTACTGGCCTACAGGTGCAGTTCGCTTTGTATTTGCTTTCCACAAATTACTTTGAGATTTAAGTAGTTTTGTATAATGATAGTGTTGTGTTGTGTTGCTTGTTTAGATGGAAACAGCTTCTGTTGGCAATTCCACCAGGTTTTATGTGATGGCTGTTACTGCTACTCGTCTCTACTCTTTCACTGGCATCGGTTCTTTAGAAGTTAGTGCCTTTTGCAATCCATTTCTTTAGATGCCTCTATATCAAGGTTTACTGGTAATACTTGCTGATATTCCATTGCTGTTTTGTTCTTTCTTTTTGTTTGGTTGTAGACTGTGTTTGCCATATATGCCGAACGGAGAATACACTTCATGGAGCTTCCCGGAGAAATACCTAATAGGTGCATATATAAGCTATGCATATTGTTTTTTTTTGTTTTTAACTCATACACACCATTGATTTGGAGTGGCTTCAGAAATATCATTTCTGTATATTTTGCTTTTAAATGTAGCGAATTGCATTATTACATCGTTCAAAGAAGGGCTAAGCACTTTGGTTGGCTATCGGGTGCTGGAATTTATTATGGAGATCTTAATTTTGGAGTGCAGCATAGGTATAATCAGTGTCTTCTGTTTTACTGTCAACTTTAAAAAAAAAATATATATTATTATTTTTTTCGTGTTTTTCCGTGACTTGCTTATACTTTTTAAATAACTAGTTCTTCAGGTGGGGACGAAAACTTTGTTGAAAATAAGGGCCTTTTGGATTATTCAAAATTGAGTGAACCTGGCTCAGGTGAAGTCAGTAAACCGAAATCCCTTGCAGTTTCAGAGTTCCATTTTATCCTGCTCATAGGAGACAAAGTTAAGGTATGGAATTTTTTCTTTTATAGTTTTCTGTACGAATAACCTCAAATTGTATATGCTTTAACAATTAACTGAGAGTAATTTCAAATAAATAAGTTAAGAAATGTTGTGGAATATCAGGTTGTTAACAGAATAAGTCAGCAAGTAGTAGAGGAACTTAGTTTTGATCAAGAATCATCCAAAGGAATCATCGGGATTTGTAGTGACCCCACTGCCGGAGTATTTTATGTGTATGATGACTATTCTGTTTTCCTGGTTTGTCCCTCCTCCTGTATGTATTTTCATTTTTCATTTTTTTTTTGTTTTTTTTGTTTTTTGAAAAAAAGGCCAAGATGACCTGTTTCATTACTGAAAGGACAATTACATCATTCAAATATTAGTTATAATGGATTTAAACCTAACCCTTTTACCCCATTGTACCCAAAACCTATGCATGAAGATACAGTTTCTGCAAACCTGAAGACTTCAGTCAGTACCAGTATACACCTGGTACGGTACCCGTACCAACTAAGACAGTTTTGCTTTTTTTTATAGTTAGTATTTACTTTGAGATTAACTTTTTTCTTGTTTAAGATAGAGGCTAGGCATTTTCAACCCTAATTTTGTGAAATAAATCGGTTGAGTTGTGTTTACAGGTGTCTACTCAAGACGAGGGACGTGACATGTGGCGAGTTTACTTGGACAAGGGGGACTATGCTGTTGCTTTGTCGAATTGCCGTAGTCCATACCAGAGAGATCAAGTTTACTTAGTGCAGGTAACTCTATGCACATTTACATTAATTCAAAATCTGGACCATCAGGTCGTGTCAAGATATGTGTGGATCAGAGCATTGGATTTGAACTAATATCAGTTTACTATTTACTTAAACAGAGCTTAGTGTTTAAGACCAATTGAGAGAAAGGTTAGTTATGTATAAATTCGCACTATATGAACAACTGTAGTATGCAAATATACAACAAAGCTTACTTCATACTTCTATATGAGAGACCAAATGCATAATTCCTCTAAACAAATTGATTCAATTTCTAATTTCAATTGAAAAAAAAGAGGGGGGAGCGGTGTTGGGGGGGGGGGGGGGTTTAGATAGCTGGTACCAGTTTTAATTTCTCACTGTCACTTTGCTTCATAATGACAGTTAGTACCAGTTTTTTATTTTTGTTGTTGTCTTCTTCTTTCTCTCATCCCTACTTGAACTGTGGGGTGCAATTTGCAACATCTAATATCATATTACCATGCATAAGTAAAATGATGCTTAACATACTTTAATTAAAATGTGCCATGAAAGCTAGTTATGGCTGAAACACTTAACATGCTTTAATTAAAATTAAACTTGATATGCTTAATTAAATGATGCTTTGTTTATATATTCAAAACTGCCCCTATGTTTGTCATAATTTTACTTAATATGATATGATATTCCATAGGGGCAGATATAGAACAATTGTTCAATTCAACATCAATACACTTAAAATATAATGCTCATATAATTATCACAACATTCAGAAGTCCTTGATTTTGAGTGTAAAAGTATCATAGCAACAACAGCATTTAGAGTACACATCAGTAACACAGTTCCCCATCTAATGATTTGTTATAAGAGCAGAAGGCATACTGTATTTTGTACTCAAGACCTTATGTATTCTAATAAACGCAGTTAGGCATGCTGTATCAGTAACACAGTTTTCTGCAAGTGTCAACAAACTGACATGACATTATTAAACATATTCTAATAAATGCAAACAATAGTTAGTGACAAAATAAGTTAAATGTATTCTACTTCTGATCTCCTTTTCTAAAGATCTGATATGTTTGTTTTTCTTACTCTATAAAGGCTGATGCTGCATTTGCCATGAAAGATTACTACAGAGCAGCTTCTTTCTATGCTAAGGTTAGCTATAGTCTGATTAATAATGCTCCCTTGTATAAGTAGAAATTAAGAAAAGAGAGTTTATTATTATTTGTGGATTCACTGGAATGTGATGATGACTTTTTTTTTATATTTTTTTATTTTTATAGATGAACTATGTCATGTCTTTTGAAGAGATCACCTTGAAATTTATCACTGTTGGAGAGCAGGTATACATACCCTATTTTGTTTCTTATGTATTTTATGTATGTTTTTTTTTACATTTTTTTTATTGTTAGGTTGATTTTGTTACTAGTCCTAGGACATATCATTGCATTTACTTAGACGCGGTTCCTGATACAAGTTGATAAACTTCATTGAATGTTGCAATTTATTTAAATATGTGCATGCTAAAAAAATCCTTTTCAAACTGTATAGATAATGTCATAGCAACTTAAATATGTTCTGTGCTACCTAGCTTCAATCATTACATCTGCATAGGGACAGTTTTGAGTATCAAATGTTATTAATAACACAACCTAAAACAAGATATTTGGTATATTTTCCAAGTAAAACCCTAATTAATTCATAAATTCATTTTGCACTCGTAATTTAATTCATTGATTCAAGTACAAGTATCATTGTTATCTGAACACAGGATGCCTTGAGAACTTTTCTACTTTTTAAGCTGGATAATTTGACAAGAGAAGACAAGTCTCAAATCACTATGATCTCTACATGGGTCACCGAACTTTACTTGGACAAGGTTAATTTTTTGTACTTTTTGTTAATACATGTGACTCAACACTTTTTTTCTTATTATATTTCTTTTGTAATTCTAATTATTTTTTGATATTCTATAGATTAATCGGATTTTGCTAGAAGATGGCACAAATGCTGGTAAAGAGCATGATAGCTCGGAATATGAGTCAATTGTACAAGAAGTTCGTGCTTTTCTTAGTGACAATAAAGACGTCTTGGATGAGGCCACCACTATGAAATTGCTTGAGAGGTTACCTTTTTTGTTATTTCTTATAAAATGCATGCAAATAACGAAGAATATGAACCTCAGTAGTTTAAGTTTTTCTCAATAATGCAGTTATGGGAGAGAAGATGAACTTGTCTATTTTGCTAGCTTGAAGGATAAGTATGAAATAGTCATTCATCACTACATCCAGGTATTTGCTCCAATACTTGCATTTGATGCTTAAGCTTAAATGATATAAGCTATTTATTGTGATCTAAACATCAAAGAATAGTAGAATAAAAATTTTATCATGATTTTTGAAATATTTTTTCTCTCTTGATTTTCTTCATCATATTAGAGAAAAAGAGTCGTTGAATGGCAAATAACTAATAAATAGCTAATCTTTTGGTAATTTTCAGTAGAGTGAGTCTATGGTACTATGCATAGCACGATTTGGTCCGTGATACGGATCAATATTTTCGTTTTCAAAATCCTAATAGTCAATACGAACCGTTCAACATAATTTTCTTATGAATATGTACTTGCAGACTGAATTTTATATTTTTTAGAATTTTTTTACTATTTTTATAGATAGGTAGAAAATCACTGTTTTTGGATGGTCCAGAATTTTCAGATCAAGTGAGTTTCTACCTATCTTAAAAAATAGTAAAAAAATTCTAAAAAATATAATATTCGGTACGGTTCGGATAACCGTTAGGATTTTGAAAATGAAAATATTGATCCTTATTACGAACCAACCTGTGATATGCATAGTACCATAGACTCACTCTTTTCAGTAATATTAATTGTGCAAGTACTCTTGAATCACATGTGTAGGTTTCTGCATAGTTAATTGGATTGCGTATTTGATTGTTTGGTTTTGTCACTGTGCATTGCCTTTCAGGTTTTCTATATAATCTGACAACACATGATAATCATTTCAAAATTTTGAAGTTTCATTTCTTCCTGTTTATACAGTACTATAGCCACCATACTTGAATTTTATTATACAGTAGATATAATTAGAGGGAATAAAATAAAACTAGAAAGAGAGGAACATCAGAGCAAGTATCATAATCTTTTGGTTAATAAATGAATAGTAAATATTAGGATACTTTTAGTCCCGCCTATTAACTTGTCAGATCCAACCAATCTGTTGTGCTGAATTACCTTTTTGCCCCTGCCGAATCTTTCCATTGATAAGTTGAAGGTAGGTGTGTTCATTGGACCTGGTTTATTTACTTTTCAACTGAACTGACAAATTTTGGATTCAATGGTTCAGTACTTCGGTTTAAATGGTTCGGTTTGGTTGACTTCTTGAATTACTTCGATTTTTTATATTTGGTTTTGTTCAATATCTTTTATTCCAGTTCAACCAAACAAACCGAAATTTATTTGATATTTACTTGAATTACTTCGGTTAGATTTTTGTAAACCGAATAAAATTTTGGTTTGACTATTTTAATTCGGTTTCAAGTAATCGAACCGATAGTTTCAGCACCCCTATCCCTAGTTAAAGATATATGAGAGAATGTGATGTTAAAACTAAATGCAAGGTTTTGAACTTTTGTAGCAAGGAGAATCAAAGAAAGCGTTGGAGGTACTTCAACGACCAAATGTGCCTGTAGAACTTCAGGTTGAGTTTGTATTTTCACTTTTCATCTGGTCCTTTTTCTTTTTATTTAATTTAATAGCTTCTGAGAGCTTTTTTGTACTCTCAAATTGACAGTATAAATTTGCTCCTGATCTGATAATGCTTGATGCCTATGAGACGGTCGAGTCATGGATGATGGCAAGATCCATGTTGAACCCGAGAAAACTCATTCCTGCAATGATGCGTTATACAAACGAACCACATGCCAAGTATGTATGAGAGTATAGTTTCTTAGTGTTTGTTTTTATATTCTATGGGTTACTATGATTTTATTAATGTTATTTAGCAATTATTACAGGAATGAGACGCATGAGGTTATAAAATACTTGGAATTTTGCATAAAGGATTTGCACAATGAGGATCCTGGAGTGCACAATCTGCTACTTTCTTTATATGCAATGAAGGTTCTTTCGTTTTGTCACTATGCTTCCTGCTTGTTTCTACTTTTTTATCATTAAATAAAATGCATTCCTGCAAACAATGACATATGGTTGTATGCATGTAATGTAAATACTAAATTGGATGATGAGACCCAGCTGTTGCAATTTATAAATTTAAAAAGAGTGAACTCATCTCTTACACATACTACATTTTTTAAACTTTAAAAAATTCAAAAGAGTTTTAATAGAAAAGCAAAATTGGATAAATTTGTGAGTTTTAAAATTTATAGGTGTAAATAAGATATTATGAATATAGAAGGGGGAATACGTAATTTCAAGGTTTTTGAGGGGTATATATGAAATTCCCCCTAAAATAAAATGCATCTCTGCGAACAATGACATATGGTTGTATGCATGTAATGTAAATAGGATGATGAGACCCAGCTGTTGCAATTTTTGGACATGAAGCATTCGAAAGGAAGTTCAAGTGGGCCCGCATTCTTTTATGATCCGAAATATGCATTGTGGCTTTGTCTTAAAGAGAAACGCATGCATGCATGTGTTCGTATCTACAGCATGATGTCCATGCATGAGGAGGCCGTTGCTCTTGCACTTAAGGTACCATTTTTCGATTTTACCAAGGGCTGTCATGATGATGTATGATTTATATCAATGAATGAGGCTATGGTACTAGCCATAGCACATAATGGTCCGTACTATGGATCATGTTCAAAGTCCAAACAGTCGATCTAAAACGTTCAACATGATCTCCATATGAAAATGTACTTGCAAACTAAATTTTACATTTTTTTAGAAATTTTTTTAGATAGGTAGAAAATCACTTGATCTAAAGATTCTAGACCATTCAAAAGTAGTGATTTTGTACCTATCTAAAACATTAGTAAAAAAATTCTAAAAATTGTAAAATTTAGTCTTCAAGTACTTCTTCATATGAAAATCATGTTGAACGGTGTAGATTGATTATATGAACTATGAAAACAAAGATATTCTTCCATAGAACAGATCAATCCGCGCTATGCATAGTACCATGTCCTAACTCTATAACGATTTCTCTGATTGTGAAGAGTATGAAATTAATGTTCTAATAATAATGTGAACTTCTCTATAAAAGGTTGACCTAGATCTGGCAAAAGCAGAAGCAGACAAGGTAGAAGAGGATGAAGAGTTAAGAAAGAAACTTTGGTTGATGATAGCAAAGCATGTGATTCAACAGGAGAAAGGAACCAAGAGAGATAATATAAAGAAAGTTGTCGATTTTCTTTCTGAGGCTAATAACAATCTCTTGAGTATAGAGGATATATTGCCTTTCTTCCCTGACTTTGTTCTGATTGATGACTTTAAGGTAAGGCAATTACAATTAGGGGTATTCATTGGATCCGGTTTATTTGGTTTTCAACTTAACCGACAAATTTTGGATTAATGGTTTGGTTTGGTTGATTTTTGAATTACTTTGGTTTTTATATTTGGTTCGATTTAATATCTCTTATTTCGGTTCAACCAAACAAACCAACTTTAATTGATATTTACTTAGATTACTTAGATTTTTTATATTTGGTTCGGTTTAATCTCTCATATTTCTGTTCTCTCATATTTCGGTTCAACTGATATATATATCTTGATATTTATTTATATGATTATTAAATGTATTTTTGTAAGTATTGAGTTTTAACCTTTGAAATTTAATCTCTCTTATTTCGGTTTAACCAAACAAACCGAAATTTACTTGGTTTTTTTTTATTCGGTTCTTATTTGGTTGACAAGTTTAATTCAGGTGGTTCCGTTAGATTTTTGAAAACCGAATAAAATTTTGGTTTGACTATTTAATTCGGTTTTTTATATGTACTACTATGAGTCCCATTTTTTTTGGCCAACTCTTTTTGTATTAGGATGAGATATGCAAATCGCTGAAAGGGTACAAGAATCAAATAGAGCAGTTAAAAGACGAAATGCACGATGCAACACGTGGAGCTGACAACATCAGGAATGACATAAATGCCCTTTCTCAGAGGTACATAGTCATTGATAGAAACGAAGAATGCGGGGTGTGCAAACGCAAAATTTTGGGCACGAGAGGGGCACAACAGATTGCAAGTAGTTACATGTCAGGTGGGAATATAGCGCCTCTTTATGTGTTCCCTTGTAGCCATGCTTTTCATTCACCTTGTTTGATTGCTCATGTCACGCGTTGCACGACTCATGCTCAAGTAAGTAGTTATTGATATATCTATGTTTGACACCCAATAAAGAGTACGGCTAACGCGCTTCCTCTAGCATTTCGGCCGAGGTGCTTCCGGGGGCATATCTTGCAATTTGATGTTCAAACAACAAATTCAAACCGTTAAATGTTCAATCTATATTAAAATCTACTTGGAGACCAAATTTTATATTTTTTGGAATTTTTTTACTATTTATTAAGCCACTTTGAAAACCGCTGTTTTTCTTAAATTTCTGAAGCATTGAAAAACAGCGGTTTTCAAAGTGGCTTAATAAATAGTAAAAAAATTCCAAAAAATGTAAAATTTGGTCTCCAAGTAGATTTTAATATAGATTGAACATCTAACGGTTTGAATTTGTTATTTGAACATCAAAGTGCAAGATATGCCCCCGGAAGCACCTCAGCCGAAATGCTAGAGGAAGCGCGTTAGCCGTACTCCCCAATAAATATACATTAGTGAGGCTATGGTACTATGCATAGTGCAGATTGGTCCGTACTACGGATTCATGTCTTCATTTTTAAAGCCCAAAGAGTTGATCTGAATCGTTTAATATGATCTTCATGTGAAAATGTACTTGGAGACCAAATTTTACATTTTTTAGAAATATTTTTTACTATTTTTTTAAATAAGTAGAAAATCACCAAATCTAAAAATTCTGGACCATCCAAAAGTAGTGATTTTCTAATTTCAACCTATCTAAAAATATAGTATAAAAATTCTAAAAGGAGTAAAATCAGGAAATGAATCTGCTGTTATTCTCGAGGAATAACACGAACCTGTTATTTCGATCTCAACTGTTCAAATTTTTCTATACACAAATCGCAAAAAAGTAAGTTTTTTCACGCACAAATCTCAAAAAAGACCAACGGTTGGGATTGGAATAACAAGGAACCTGTTATTCCTTGAGGATAACAGCAGATTTATTTCCATAAAATCAGGTCTCGAAGTACATTTACATATGGAGATCATGTTTAGTGGTTCGGATCAACTGTTTAAAATTTGAAAAATGAGATATGGATACATTGCAAAGTACCATAGCCTTGCTCAAAATACATATACATATATATATACATATATATATAGAGATGGACTTAGCTACTTCATGGAGTAAAACGACTTTGTACTTCACGCCATATCTTCATTTTCAAAGTTCAAATAGTCGATTCGAACCTTCCAACATGTTCTTCATATTGAAATGTACTTGGAGACCAAATTTTACATTTTTTGGAATTTTTTTACTATTTATTAAGCCACTTTGAAAATCTGAAAATTCTTATGAACAGTAAAAAACAGTAAAAATTTCTGGACCGCCGGATCAGTGATTTTCAAAGTGGCTTAATAAATAGTAAAAAAATTCCAAAAAATGTAAAATTTGGTCTCCAAGCACATATCAATATGGAGAACAACTTGAGCGGTTCGGATCGGTCGTTTGGATTTTCAAAATGAAAATAATGAGGCGTGGAGCACCAAGTCGTTTTACTCCATGAAGTAGCTAAGCCCAGCACTATATATATATATTTCTGACATGTTAATGATTGATATAGGCTGCATACATACTGGACCTCCAAAAGCGACTGAGTTTGATGGAGAATAGGTCGGCAAATGACCCAACTGGTGAACCTGTTTCGAGCACCACATCAATTGATAAGGTTAATACACTTATAAAATTCAAATTTGATAGCAAAGCTAGCTTACTAGTGATATCAATGTTTGGTTGTGGAGTAAAGTTAATGAGAATTAATTTGCTTACTCCATGTTACTCTTCATATTTTATATCTCATTTGGCTTACGTTAATCCTCTTTTAAGGAGTAAGATATTGGGAAATTAAACTTTGTCTATGACTGTGGGCTCTACATGTAGAGTAAGTGTGGAGTAAATTAATCTGTTAGGATAAGTGGAGTAACTTACTACAGAGTAAGTGTGGAGTAAATTAATCCGTTAGAATAAGTGGAGTAACTTACTCTGGAGTAACTCACTTCTTACTTCATCACTCCTATTTTACTACTCGTTTGATGGCCGAGGAGTAAAATAAGAGTAAGATGGAATAAGAGGTGAGTTATTCCAGTGTAACTTACTCCACCTCTCTAGAGAGAGATTAATTTACTCCACTTGTAGGGCCCACTGTCATAGGCAGAGATACATTTCCCAATATCTTACTTTTCAAGTGGATTAATTTAAGTTATAACTTAAACTACCAAACAAGGTGTAAAATATGAGGAGTAAAATGGAGCAAGCAATTTAATCCTTATTAATTTTACTCCAAAACCCAACATGACCTAATTGTAGAGTAAGGGGTTTACTCCACAACCAAAAATGATGACTTAATTTCTACAAACGTGGGTCCTTAATTTAGTACTTGTGCACAGATACGGGCGCAATTGGATGAGGCAGTGGCGAGTGAATGCCCGTTCTGTGGGGATCTAATGATAAGAGAGATATCTTTGCCTTTTATTCTACCTCATGAATCTGAGGAGATGGCTTCTTGGGCAATCAAACCGCAAATCCCACTTCTTCCTAAGATCCTTCCCATGACAATTTGATACTATCTATTGACCGTCTTTGTCTTTAATTTGTTTCTTTTTTCACTTTGTTTTTTTACTTAAATGGGTGTGCATAAATTTAATTTTGTTTATTTTTTGTATATTTGAGAAATAACATTTTTTGTATGATTTCGGTGTGCGTTAGAAAAAAAATAAGTTGGTTGTAAATTCTTAATGTTGTTTTTGCCCCTTTTTGCATGTTTGAAACGGCTTGATTTGTACTGAAGCTGTGAATTATCTTTTGATTTTAGGAATTAACCATGTATGTGCATGTCAAATTATAAACAATTATAAATTATAAGCTTGTTCTTATTTGATAACTTTATTGAAATTGTCACATCATGCGGAGATATATAAAAAAAATATTAATACTATGAGTGAGGCTGGTATTATGCATAGTGCATATTGTGGATTAATATAACCTTTTACAAAGTTCAAATTGTTTATCATAACAGTTCAATATGATCACATATGAAAATGTACATCTAGATCAAAATTTATATTTTTTAGAATATTTTTACTACTTTTAAATTAATAGAAAATCACTTGATCTAAAGATTCTAGACCATTCAAAAGAAGTGATTTTCTACATATTAAAAAATAAAATAAAAACATTCTAAAAAAATGTGAAATTTTAATTGCAAATATGTTTTCATATAAAGATCAATTAGTTCTGACTGTTTGAACTTTAAAAGCTAAGATATTGATCTAAAGTATGAACCACTATGCGCTCCGCATAATACCATAGTCTTACTGATATTTTATAAAAACTTGCTTAAGTATCAATAACATCACTTGAATTTTTGAAATAGGTTCTATTGAGGATATACAAGAATTTGCATTTTGGAGTTTTCAATTTCAATAAAGTTTGATACATACGTATACCTGTATTCTATTATTTCATGTTATATTATGTTGTACATGTAAATATAGTCAAACATGTAGTCAATTAATCATGAGGTTCATAGGACCTTTTTAAAATAATTTTTTAAATGAATATCAACGACAAAGTTAATTACTTTCCGTATAAACTATAATTCTATTATTTATGCAAAATCACTTGCAAGTTGCAACGAATTTGTGAATTCCAAAACAAGTATTAATTGCTAAAAAATGTCATATGGACTAGGCCATAAAAAATTTAAAAAGTCAAAAGTTATCGGGTAAGATAACCCTATAAATAAACTAACTTCATAATTAATATAGAGGAGGGATCTAATTACACTATTTTGGTGACACATCTTGATACTATATTTTTATAAGTCATTTTTGCGATTTCAAAATTCAAACAGTCGATCCGAGCCATTCAACATGATCTCAATATTAAAATGTGTTTGGTGACCAAATTTTATATTTTTTAGAAATTGTTTAATATTTATTTAGAATTTTGAAAATCGTTGTTTTTTAATGGTTCAGAATTGTCTGAAAACAACAATTTTGTACACATCTTAATAAATAATAAAAAAATTCCAAAAAATGAAAAATTTAGTCTCCAAACACATTTTAATATGGAGATCATGTTGAACAGTTTGGATCAAATGTTTCGACTTTCAAATCACAAAAATGACTTATAAACATATGATGTCAAGATGCGTCACAATAAAATGGTGTAATTGGATCCCTCCTCTTAAAACAAATGTTATGTACTTTTTTTACTTGCATTAAAGATAAAAAAGAGAGAGTAAAAAAAATATCATAATCTTTTGAACCTTGTCATGCAATCTATAAAGAGTGTTATTGGTTTTGGTGGTGACCTACATTTCAACTTTAGTTGACTATGGTTATATATCTTTTAATTCTTTGTCACGTTTTCTTTTCATTATGTTTTTTTTTTTTTTTTTTCTAAATGCCACCTAGAATCCTAAATCTTGTTTTGTCCTATGGTGTCGCTATGATTGAACTATTTATGATAACATTGGTTGAGATTTGATATAGAGAGGGATTTGTGAGAATCAAATTCAACTAATACCATGTCCCATATGATATGTCATGATGCACAACAAACTATAAAGCAACTGATCAACTAATTTAATAATTATATTTTTAATTAATATTTTTAGAAAATAAACAAAAAAAATCATGAATTTAAAGAATTATTATGGAGTTTTAATAGCATATTGTGTACAATTCAATAAATTCAGAAAAAAGAAAAATTCAGATTTAATAAGGATATTATTTGCATCTTTTTACTATGTCGAAACCATCTTTTCTAACTTGCCACATTCCCGACTACAAAATAATCGACACGGGAAATCTATCTGTTCCTTGTTCATTATACCACTGGGCATTGCAATAAGGTATAATTATGAAACAATTACTTAATAAATATATGACTGCTGACAAGGCATGAGAAATTCAGAAATTGGTAGGAATAACAAAAGCTTTCATTTAACAAATTAAACTTCCAATTTTACAATTAGATTCCTGCCTACAACAATTGTTGTTTTTGCTCTCTTTTAATTAATTAGAAAATTTCTCCTTAAAGGTATATATAGCTTCTCACTAACAAGTGGACCCCACAAACTGAAGCACTTAATTATAACTCGAACTTATTTTTTTTTATTTGGAATTCTGTCCCTACATCTAGGTCAAACAGAGCTTCCCAGAAATTCATTTCAGGTTGCACACCAAGCTCGTTCAAGCTAAAAAAAAAAAAAATTCAATAATTGCAATTTATGAATATTATTATTATTTGACAATCGACGAATCTGTACGTGAAATATTTATATTTACATATTAAAAATGGAAAATAGAAAACCACTAGGAGATGCGGTTCTAAAAACCACGTGCAATTACCTATAGTGCAAGAAAAAAAATGTGAGGTGATCATTTTTTTTTTTCAAGTAATATGATATGATCAAAATAACGAATGATAATTAAGTCAAGTGAATAATGATCATGTCACGTGCAGTTACATTGTGGCGGCTCACATTGAACTATTCTTTTTTTCATACTTTAAATTAGTTTCATTGAAAAAAAATCAGAAACAATGCTAAGAAATATGAATGAGTTGCAAAAAAGTTTAAATAAATAAATAATGTTGAAAAAGTTGGTCATGTGATTTGAGGTGGTGAAATGACTAGATTAATTTGCGTGACGTATTGTGATGTGTTTTTAAGTAAAGATTGGAGATCAAACCACTCAACTATTTAATATATATTATGAAATTACGTATACGTATACGGAGAGCATTGCCTTTACCACTAGACCTAGGAGTGAAAACGGATCGGATACAGATTGGATATCCGTATCCGTTTTTTTTTTCAGATACGGATATGCATCATATATTAGATGGATACAACGGATATAGATCAGATATTGGATATCTGTAGATATATACAATACAAAAATGTGTCACTATCAGCAAGGGTACAAGTGCTTTTTGTCGACAGTATCTTCGCGGATACTCCTCCAGTAATACCGATACACTCAGAAATAGCAAATTCTATCGGTGTACTCTCGAGAATAGTCACTTTTTACCCTCGCGGATAGTGGCCTATTTTTATAGTGAATTAATTCATAATACATATTAAACTATATAGTATATATCAACTATTCTGATACATATACTTAAAATTCAAAACCATATCTATACCACTATCTGCATAGATATTTGGATATTGGATATCCGTATCTAATTTTCAAATATGTATCTAGATTCGGTCAGATAATATTTGACCCGTTTTCACCTCTAACTAGACCAAACATTGATTCTCATACTGTGCCGTGTTATTATTTTCAATTTTAAGAAAAATATATTATGATATGAATAGACACGTCACGCAATAGATGAGTCACGTTTTATAATCTTCATACAACGTGACGTATCGTGCATGCAACCATTGTAAAGAATTTTATTCGCCATGATTTTACTCGTAATCATGTTATCGTGGCTAATTTTATTCATCAAATTGACATGATTTTTCTTCCGAGATTTCCTTTGAGACAATTCGGCATGCAACCATTGTGGTGCATCCTTATGCATGCAACAATTCATAACGCTATGTATGACAGCTCTATGTACGAAAAGTTACGTATATAATTACCTATGGCTTAAAATTTCAAGGGAAAAGTTGAGCTGATGTATACCTAATTTCATTCTAGACTTGACTGGTCTTTTCAAGCACATGGTGAGATGCAATGAAAACGATGATCACCTACGGGTTTCAATAAAAAAGAAAAAAGAAAATATGATAAAGTACTAGGTCGGTTCACCTTAAAGAAAGGTAATCAAATTTAATAATAACCCTAGAATAATGCCCCTATGCTTAACATAACCACCTTAGTTAGTTAGGCTATACATTCCTCTATGTTGACTAGGCGGCTAGTTACCAAGGTGCAAAGGAATCAAAGCTATCAATAATTTTGAAAATGCAGTTGATCTCTTTACTTACCAACCATACCAAACATCCTGGTCTGATGTAAAACCTAGGTAGCGTCAAGTTCAACCTAGGTACGTACCATATGACATATGCAAATATTTAAACTGTGGGCGCAATTAATTACACTAATTGTATAATGAAGCTTTTGAATTTAATTAGACTTGTTTATTAAATGGAAGTTATATATAAGTTGACCATGTGAAGCTGATATCTAGAGAAGGAAAAATGTGCTATGACGTGACTATAACACCGTGACTTGCCAAAATTTATTTTACCTGACGTGACAATTCACGTTTAATTATTATTTTCAAATTTAAGCTAGTTCAAAGAAAATAATAATAAAATATACCAAAAAATAAGAACCTGTTACAAAATAAATTATAATTAAGAAATAATGTTGAAAAAATTGGTCACGTAATGTGTCATGTGACGTGACGTGATGTGATCAGGGGCGGATCCAGGATTTTCGTCGGGGGGGGTAAAAAAATATCGAATCGGGGTTTAAATACCTAATCAGGTTTAAATCTATTAACCAATTGGGTACTTGATAAAAAAAACAATGATTTAGCTTATACTTTTCAATTCTTTGACTTATAATTTTTGATGCTTTGACTTATAATTCTAATTACCAATCAAAATTCAACAAATTTATTTCAATTTTAACCCTAGATTTAACCCGAATTACAAATCAAACATCCAGAGGGGGACAAAAAAAATTCCGGAGGGGGGGGGAAGAGTCGGTCGGAACCGATAAATCTCTACTAAAACTCAACCTGGGTCCGCCCCTGGATGTGACCGAGTCAATTTGCGTGATGTGACATGACTAAGATAGTGGATGACTGTCACATCACACGACACGAGAGTCATGTCACATGATCGACACACATGACGTGACGTGACTAGGAACGGCGTGACTAATTTTCTTCTTTACTGACATCCATTGGTGAATGTACAAGAGAATAATTTATCAATATAATTACTTTATGAAAGAACTGATGTTAATAAAGTAAGCTACGTAAATTCAATAATAGATTTATATTATCATACACCTTTTCAACTAAAATGAGTACATCTTCTTAGTAAATGCATATATACTTCTTTAACTTGAACCAAAATTAAATACAACTTTTTAAACGGAAAATCAACATTTCACTTTCATTATCTTAATTTTAGAATTTAATCCAAAATGCATTGGAAGTACTTGAAGATTAATGGAGAGGCAATTATTATGTAATTCTAAAATAGTTTACTGTTATACCTAAATTAAATAATCAAACTATATATTTTTAGTCGTTTCACTGAGCGTCATGTGTTTTCTTCTTTTGAATAATTGCTCCTTAAAAAATAGTACTTCTAGAACATATGTAATATTAGTAGCAACCATTTAAATTAGATGTCTAATTTCCACACAAAAAAATTCAGGCCCACTAAACCAAACAACATTATATTGTTTTTTATTAATTCCTTTTAAGCTAAGATCAGAAGCTCACTAGCTAGGCTATATAAACTCCTCTCTCATCACGTAATCTACCTTCACAAAATATCAATCCAGTACCAACTTAATTAGAGAGAGAGAGAGAGAGAGAGAGAGAGAGATCAAACTAATTTCAATATATGGCATCAACAATCTTCCTTCCAAAATCATTTCTTGCATCATGTCTCCTCGTACTAAAGAGTCTCTCCTTGTTTGACCAGCATAGAACAAACCCAAAATTACAAAAATATTATCCTAGACCTAAACCAGTCCATGACAAATTACTAGAGCACATACAAAAGTACCAAGATAAAACCCTAGTATTAGACTTGGAAGGAGCTCTATTTAGATCCAACTTAACCTTTCCATACTTCATGGTTATTGCACTAGAGGCTGGTAGTTTTATTAGAGGCATTATTCTCTTATTTATGTATCCATTTATATGTATCATGAACCAAGATATGGCAATTAGGGTTTTGACTATAATCTCCTTTTGTGGGTTGAAAGAGGCGGAGGTAACTAGGGTTGGAAGAGCAGTTTTACCCAAGCATTTGTTAGAGGATGTAGGGATGGAGGGGTTAGAGATGATTAGGTCTAAGATACAGCCATCGTTCTATCATTTGTGTTACCGAGAATGCCACGTGCCATGGTGGAAACATTTGTCAGGGAGTACATAAAGGGAATGGAGGTGGTTGTGGGAAAAGAGGTAAAAACTGTGGGTGGATATTACACAGGACTTGTCATGGAGGAAAGGAGATTGGAGAGGAAATTAGATTTACATTTTGGTGAATTTGTAGGGTTAGGATGCTCTGGCATGAGATCTCAACACCAACTTTTCTCTTTTTGCAAGGTGAAGTATATACTATATACAACCTTATCTTGTTTTGCTTCTAAATTTAATAAATGCTTTACTAAGTTGTTAGCTAATTTTGTTGAATATAACATATATATGGGAATCATATAAATGTGGCAACTAGAAATTGTTTTGATGGGGTTCATAATTGTTTAATACTGAAAATCTAATAGTGAAATGCTAAGAAAAAATAATAAGTGATAAAATGCAAGACAAAATAATTGATTTTTTTTTTTTATCTCATGTATCATTTTAATATAATTCACAGGATTTTTACTTTGTGGATGATGCTGAGAAGAGGAAATGGCATGCATTGCAAAGACACAAGTATCTAAAACCCCTTGTTTTCCATGATGGCAGATTGGCCATCAGGCCTACCCCATTTGCTACACTAGCTATGTACATGTGGCTCCCACTTGGCATACTCCTAAGCCTCATTAGAAGCCTTGTCTCTGTCTACTTGCCATACAATATATCCATTTTCATTGGGGCATTTTTTGGAATGAAAACTAGGGTTTCCTTTGAAGCCTTGGTTAACCAATGTAACAATGCCGATGCTAAATGTGGTGACAAGTCAGGCAGGCTGTTTATTTGCAACCACAGAACACTGCTGGACCCAATTTACATATCAGCAGTCCTTAACAAGCAGCGTATATCGGCCGTTACATACAGTGTCAGCCGAATCACCGAAAAGATATCACCGATCAAGACAGTTAGGTTGACGAGGAACAGAGAAGAGGATAAAAGAAGGATGGAGACACTGTTAAAGCAAGGTGACTTGGTCATCTGCCCGGAGGGGACCACCTGCAGGGAGCCATACCTTCTGAGGTTAGCTCGCTGTTTTGCTGAGGTGGCAGATGAGGTTTATCCCGTGGCACTAACGACCAAGGCTGGGAATGTTTTATGGTACATCTACTGGTTTGTTCAAGTTTTTTGACCACTTCTATTTTTTGATGAATCCTTGGCCCAAGTACGAGGTCAAGTTCTTGGAGAAGATGTCAACTCGATCGATTGACGGGAAGAGCTGCACAGGTTTTGAGGCAGCAAACCATGTTCAAAGTGAGATCGGTCGGGTGCTAGGGTTTGCTCTGACTAAACTTACAAGGAAGGACAAGTATCTGATGCTAGCTGGTAATGAAGGATTTGTGTGAAATTAATATTTATGAGGCTTGGATGGTGATCATGTCTTTAAACAATGTTTTTATTTGAATAGAATTAGAGGTCACTTATTGATGACTTGATATGTAATTTAATATAGCATTTGTCAGTTCGTAAAATCTATGCAAAGCATCTCAACAAATGTATATTCTAGCGGATGATTATTTAAATTTCTGTTTATGAAAAAAAGGATACAATACAATTATTTATTTATTTTGATGTCCAAATATATAATACATATTTTATTTAGAGGATAAGCCCAATTAAAGTATCTGAAAGGCCCACCCTGTTCTGGTAAGAAAAAAAAACTGGGCTTAATAAACCGACTTTGAATAAAATCTGGGCCCATGTTAATCTCCATTTCAGAACATAACAAAATAGCAAGTTACCTAGTAAAATTTTAACCTTCCATTAAAGATTCATTTTATCAACACTTGTCTGTGACCAAACGATTCTTAAATTGAATTAAATTGAATTCATTAATTATAAAAATATAGAAAATGAATCTATTTTATCCTATTTATCATGATAACATTTTAATGAGACATTGTAATTGCTAAATATATAAATATGCTTCTCACTGCGTCACTTCTTTTATAACAGAACATCTCAGTTGGTCACTGAAGGTGATATTATTAAGATTTCTCAGTTGGTAAATAAAGTTACATTCTTTATTTGTGATTTCTCTAAAGATACACTGCTAACTATTTTTCTTTCAAATGCACTAAATTATGTACTTTCCTTTATTATAGTGTGTTGTTTGAGTTATAAATAGAAATATAAAGAAACTTTGAAGAAAAATATTATAATTTCGGCTCTCGAAATAGCAGCCAGAGTTTAAATATAGGTCTAGAAAACAGAGTTCAGCATTTATTTATTTTTAATTTTTTTTGTCTTTGCTATTTGTTCATACAGCACCTTTTTGGATCGGAGTTGTAGTTTGAGATGGTGCGAGGTTGAGATGATTTTTTTATCTTTGTGAGCAATATTTTTTTCTTTTCTTTCAGTTTGAGATGGTGAAGCTAATGGAAGCATTTATTTCTTTTCTTTCAGTTTTGTTTTAGATATTTTTTATGGGTCATGCAATATTTGGAAGTTGGATGTTTGTTACAATTGATGCTTGAGGGAAAATTTAAAGATTAAAACATTAAGCATCTTTAGTTAATACACATTTAATTAGTTACACTAATCTAACGTTAAAAATTCAAGCTGTGCCTTTTTTATTCTACTATTTTTTTTTTTTTAGGGTATTCTACTATTTTTTTTTACTTTCCTTTTCTGGGTGCTCTCCGTCGGTAACTAAAAAGAATATGAGCTATTAACTGCTCGATCATATTTAGAGTGCTATTGATGAATTTTCTATTAATATACTAAATTAGAATTAACCAAGCTAAGCCCACAAGTTAAAAAAAGGCAAGATTTCTAAAATGGTTCATGGAGTGGGGCTGAATTTTCTATTTTTATGGGTTGAAATTAAATAGACACTTTCCAATAATACATGTCTATTGGCTTTTAAATACACTAATTCTTCCTTCTCAACTACAATCCAATTCTCTAATAGATCATATTTTGCCATTCATTTTTTCAAACTGCAGAGAAGATCTTGATTTCACATCTGAGTTTTGTACAACGAATGCAAACCATGTCACCTCCACGCTTGGCCTCGTTAGTTCGGAAGAATATCATTAGGATCAGGATTAAAAAGGCTGAGAAAAAGACAGAGTTGATGGAAGCTGGTGCTGTTCTAACAAAGAAGGTGCTGAATTCCAATTCATCTCCTGAAATGAAACCGCACAATGCACTTTCTGCTCTTCCCAAGTTGCCATAGTGACGCCAGCAGAATCTCCTACTAGAATTCTTGAGGTAAGGCTATTATATGTCATTGTTTTGTTTTGCTCTGTAATCATTTCTTGGTTCTTTCTTTTCTTGTCAACAAAAATTGCACTAGCATAGCCTGTTTTTATATATTATGGAATATACAGAGTTAAAATATGCATTCTTTTTACAAATATTATGATGCCATTTCCTGGTTGGTTCGCCACAACTAGAGGTAATAACAAATTTCCAAGAATGGAGAAATATCTATCGACAAATGAAAATTGGACCAGCACAGAAATTTTGTTTTGTTCAGTTCAGAATTGATTGACAAATAATGCTGAACCAGAAATTTTATGTTGTTCCGGCCATTCCTCATTCCTTGCATTGTTTCTTAAGAAACTGATGTTAAATCAGGTGCTAATAAAATACACCCTAGTTTAAACCGAAATAAAGGTTATAAACTCATCACCCTATTGTTCTAGTGTAACTACGGGTGCCGAATTCACCAGGACAGATTTGAATACCAACCTTATTCTATTTGATTAGCTAGATGAATTGAGGTTTGGGGAAGAGTTTCCAATTAAACTACTTTCCTTAATTAAATATGGAAGATTTTAAATAGCAAATACCTAGGGAATTTGGCTTATCACAATACTTGATAATAATTTAATTTATTCTACTTGTTCTTTATCTAAGTCAACATTAAGTGTTCTTGAGGGTTTCTAATTCTTAAATGGTATCATCCACTTTCATGGTGTTACTAACGTGCCGTGACCGTCCATCCGAATTCGGTCATGGCACGGCATGACATGTGACGCAAAGCATGGCGTGACTTGTCACCACACAACACATATTTACATCCCTAGCTATATCCTAACTAATAATCTTTTTTTTTTTTTTTGTCAGTTAATGACAGCATATCCACTCTCGGTGAGGCCAATGCATTCCCCTATGAAAAGTAGAATATCCTATTCGATTCCACTGTCAAACCAAATGGGGAAGCTGGCCCCTAAGAGGCCCATCCAGGGGCGGAACTAGAAATTCATGATAGAAGGTGCTAAAATTTAAAATGAACAATATATGTTGTTGGTGGGAATTGAACTCTAACTCTCTACAATCACAAAGTAAGCTCTAACCACTAGACTACAAGTAAATATGTGATATTTCATGAGGGGGGCTGGGCTATATACAAAGTTCTAAAAAAATAAAATTCAATTAAATTTCAATATACATAACTAAAATATTAAAATTATAGGGTAGCTTAGTACCCGTACGGGTGAATGTAGATCCGCCCTTGGGCCCATCGAAGGGATCTTAGCATTAGGTCGGAATCAAAAAAGAAGAAAACTAATAGATGATTCCTTGAGGGAGAAAGACACGGACTCTGACGGGAATGGAACCATTAAGAAGGAGACGATATCCAGCATGTCAGGGAGCTCCGGGTCCCACCAGATTCTGACGAGTACAGGTTCTTCCTGTGTTCTCAAGGCGAAAGGGAAGATAGGTGATTCCACTGACGTCCCAAGGTGAATGAGTCTGAGGATCTTCTTGCTATTGAACAAGGCATGCGATTTCAAGCGCAGAGCTGATTGCCTCACGGTTGGAATTGTCTTTTCATTGAGAGTTCCATATTTATTGATGCCTTTTCTTTTCTATGATATTTATTTACTGATTTGGGAAATTTATTTATATACCTAGCAGTTAATACTATCATAACCATGCAATTATGTTAATTTGATGCTTCATAGCACACTTGATTGTCTAGAGGTGCACTTAAGTTACACATAATTATGTTGTTATCCCATTTTACAAGTTCGTTTTGCTTGATTGCAGAGGGAAGGTGAGAAGACAGTAAGTATGATATTATATTTTGGGGCTGTGCTTAATTCTTGCATGTTGCTTCTATCTGGGAGCACGGGCAGGGAAGAACAATGAGGCTCCATGCATCTATAGTTGATACTCTGCAAAGCTCTGCCAGTAAGACCATTTTATCATTTGCAATAGAGTTAGTTTGTTGTCACATATACGAGGGAATTTTGGTCTTCTTTGCAAAGCCGTAATATTGTTTACTTTGCAAATGACCTAATATTGTGCATCATCCTGTAAGGAGATTTATAACTTTACAACACATGAAAAATCCGCTTCACATTTTTATAGGGTATTCATTATTAACCTCACAAAGTTTCACCTATAACTTAAGAAAACAAGAAAAATGTCCTCTGAATCTGTACCTCCAGTTAGATTGGACGAATGAATGGCTATTTTTATTTTGGACATTTTTTAAAGGATTTGGTAACATGTACAGAAAATCTCTTGTATCAAAACTAATATCTATATTTTCTTTATAAATAGGTACTGTGCTGCTGAGCGTGTAAACACAAATAATATGCCGGTGCTTCTTTAGCGTACAAGGCTATGGAGTTGGCTCACATGAAGGCGGCTGCTTTAGCATATACCTCCAGTTCTCTTTATAATATGCCGGCTGCTGCCAACAAGGCAGTTTGTCTAGCAAGTTTCTCAGCTCTTTTCCCAAAACAGAGTTTAAATTGTAACAAGAAATGGGCTATACATGGTGAGTTGTGAAGTGCTTTGTTTTACTTCAAGACTATATTTCCATTTCAAAGTCCGAACAGTCGATCCAAACTGTTCATCATGATCTCCATATTAAAATGTTCTTGGTCACAATATTTTACATTTTGAATTATTTACATTTTTCCATTGATTCAGAAGCATCTGAAGCATAAAAAACTGTGACTTTTAAAGATAAAACTTAAAAAGACAAACAATTTACCAAGAAAGGATTTCACATGTGGTATGTGTAAGGCATCAGGCATTCTGAAAACAATCTTACATAATTTAGATCAGTAGCTTATCTAATGACCAACACTGGTTTACCTCATATTGTATATAACAGGGTGATTCTATGACATCTGCCTTTGAGGCCACAAGGCGGTACCAGATCCTATTGCACAACGAGGAGCTTTCTGCGCCAATTATGGCATGCCTCTAAGTTTCATTCCAATAATATAAATCTGTTTATTCAGATGGCTCAGTCGGCACTCGAGTCCATCTTTTGACGTCTACTTGTTTTTGTGCATATACATATTGAAATTAGTTTATGTTTTTTTTCTAGCTAGTTCATTTAATGTAAGTAAAATTTAATTAACACTTTATTACTAATGGAAGGTAAATTGAGCTTGTAGTTACATAATTTGAGTACTCTTTTCCTTTTTTCTCTTACCTATATTGTATGATATATAGATTAAACTGGTCTAGTCACGGAACATCACACGTATATATGTATTGTGTGGAGAGAGAGAAAGAGTTGGCAGCCACGGTTAATCTTTTAAAATGAAAAAAAAAAAGTTGTGGTTTTTTTAAAATTAAATTACCTACACACAAGTTTTTTCTTTTAATCACAATTTTAGAAATTCAAACGGTCATTTTGAACCATATATATGGGATGACTCTAGTTAGCTAAAACACAATTAAAATAATAATATATATTACAATTAAAAAAAAGAAAACTGCTATTCTCCCACTCATGTATATGGGATGATGCTAGTTAGGTAAGAAACACAATAGAATGTAAAGATGTTGAACCCAAAGAGCATAAATTTAGCTCACATGTTAACAGATTCTCTCATTACTAGTTACAGCTTAGTAATATGCATATTGCGTGCATTTGATAAATTGGTGACAAATAGCTATCAAATTTTAATTACCAACTCCACTAAAAGAATAGTTAACATCAATGTCGAAATATACAAACTAAAAATAAGAATAGTTAACAGAAAAGTTGTAATATACAAACTAAAAATAATAACAAAATGATGGTTTTTGTAACAAAAAATGAATAAGATGATGGAGAAAACTGAAATCATTCTTCTTTATTTATCTGGACAGCAGGATGGCTGATTTCGGCAATTTTGAAAGGATTGGTAACATTTACAATGATTTTTGGAAGCCAAATTTTTATTTATATTCTATTGCTTTGAAAAAAGTATTGTGCTTTTTAATGAACACAAAAATGTATAAGATGATGGAGAAAAGAGTATTGTGCTTTTTTAATATGAACACTATTGTGTTATTTAACAGTTAATACCTAGCAGTTAATACTATCTTGTCCCTGCAATTAAGTTATTTTGGTGCTTCATAGCTAACTTGATGATTAAGCCATGGAAAATAAAAGTGCTTAGTTTGTCTTTTGGGGCACTGAAGTTACTCATAACAATCTTGTCCTACCTTTTACAAATTTGTTTTGCTTGATTGCAGAGGGAAGGTGAGAAACCGCTAAGTATGATATTATAATTTGGGGTTGTGCTTAAATTCTTACGAGTTGCTTCTCTCTGGGAGCATGGGCAGGGAGAGAACAATGAGGCTGCCATGTGTCTCTGCTCAAGACTCCGCAAAGCTCTGCCAGTAAGACCATTTTACCTTTTGCAATAGAGTTAGGTTGTTGTCACATATATATAGGAGGGAATTTTGGTATTCTTTGCAAAGCCGGAATATTGTTTACTACTTCACATTGCAAATGACATAATATTGTGCATCATCATGCAAAAGAGATTTATAACTTTACAACACATGAACAATATCATCTTCACATTTCTTATAGGGTATTCATATTAACCTCACAAAGTTTCACCTATAACACTAGAAAACAAGAAAAATGTGCTCTGAATCTGTACCTCCTATTAGATTTGAAAGGATTTGGTAGCATGTACAGAAAATCGCTTGTATTAAAACTAATATATCTTTATTTTTTTATAAATAGGTATTGTACAGCCGAGTGAAATAGAAAATAATATACCGGCTGCTGCTTTAGCGTACAAGTATGGAGTTGGCTCACATGAAGGCTGCTGCTTTAGCATATACCTCCAGTTTTATTTATAATATGCCAGCTGCTGCTTCATTTGTGGAGAAAAGATTGAAGAAGATAACGAGCTGCTTGTGAACTGGCTGACCAAGAAGAGAATGCGAGAAAAATCATTATGTTGTAGCAATTGTGGAATGGGTGGAAGACCACTCTAGCGAAAAAGATCTTTCTGATCCTTCGTTCCCGTTAAAAATTTGGGTGTGTGTTTCAAAGGATATGAATGGAATAGAATTGTTGAAATGTGTGATCCGGGAGTAGGAGGTGATCACGGTGTTGCTCAGGAAAGATCGGAGTTGGTGCCTTTACTTGAGAGGCTCATTCAGAGGAAAATGTTTCTTCTTGTTCTCGATGATGTTTGGGAAGAAGCCGAGCAGTGTGGGATGGTATGTTGCGCGCTCCATGAGTGGGAGCTTACGGGAGTAGTTACTTGTCACCACATGAGATGAAAGAGTTGCGGGCGGAATGAGGGCAGCGAAGTTACATCGTAGAGAAATTGTCTATGAAGATGGGTGGTCCCTATTAATAAAACAGGTAATATTTATTAATTGTTTAGTCTTAATTAGCCTTGATACTTTGTCTAGATTATATTTAAGTATTGGATTCTTAAACCAACAATTTGGCAGTCGTATAACAAATACAAGCTTATTTAATCCTACATAAACATGGGCGAGTTTTTTATATTAAGCAATAATAGATAGTGCCTATTATTATTATTGGCCTAATAATGGAACTTCAAATTAATATATCTCTGCTCGCCAATTGACATTTTTAACAATTAATATATTCTTCAAAATATTTCTAAACATTTATTTAATTTTTTTTTGTCTAGTGCTTTTGGTGAGCAATAATTCCACTTCGATATTAACTATTGCTTTCAAAGAACACTGCATCGGAAAATAAAAAAAATTATCCTATTTGATATGAAATTTCAAATACAAATAGGTCCTTAAAACAATCTGGTACAAATTTTGTTCAATAATTGGCTGTGAATGCTGCTTCAAATGTTGTACTCTAGCTCCGTACTGATGACTAATGATTACATGTTCTGTTTCATGAGAATTTTTTATTTATAGAAATTATTAATAAATAATAAAGAAAAACGAAAGAGTGTTACAGTTATTGTGGCATAAGATAGAATCGAAGAAAAAATTGGATTCAAACTTTGAAACGATTTACTTCGGATCTAAAGTGATTTTTTTTTTCTGAAGAGTGGTTTGCACTTTTTTTTAAAGACTAGCTGAATTTTTTTTTAAAATAGAAAGAGTAGCTTGAATATTTTCTAAAAAAGAAAACACATTGGTTCTGGAAAAAATTCCAGCTCCATAATTTGGATCGGAATTTTTTTCTGATCCATCTATGCCATCAAATCAAGCACTCTTTCTGTTTTTCCGTATTATTTAACTATAATTTCTATAAATAAAAAATTATCATGTTACATTGGTAGTGCATGCATTATATAATCCCATCCAATTAATTTTTCGTGCCCATGCAGAAATTATTTTTTGCATGGAATTTATTTACCCATGTAAATAATTTTAGTTACCCAAATGGATGTCAAAATGTCTTTCTTCAAGAAACACTTGAAAAGAGGTGCATATAATCATAAATTGGAAACCAATTCTAACTTGCTTGTAGGCTTAATAAATCAATTTATATTGAAGCAATCTCTACGAGCATGATATGACAAGCTTAGCTCTTAGTTAATTTTAATTTTAAAATTAGTAATGTCGATCATTCTTTATTTACTAAATGTGATGGTATCAATACAACTCTTATTTTAGTATATGTAGATGACATCATAATTACCGAAAATAATTTAAGCAAATTCAAAAAATTAAGAAACAACTAAAAGAAAATTTGACATAAAAGATTTAGGATATCTTAAATATTTTTTTAGAATAGCGGTAGCCTCTTCGGATAAAGGACTTTTTATTTCCAAAGAAAATATACACTTGATTTGTTAAAAGAACCGGTAAGTAGGTTGTAAACCGACCTCTACCCCATTCATACAAATACAAATTAAATAGTGAAGATAGTGAACCTTTAAAAGACAAAACCAATTTCAAAGACTTGTTGAAAATGATTTATCTAACGTTACTAGTCCGGATATTTTATTTTCCGTAAGCAAATTAGTAAGTGCATGCACTCACCAAGAACACCACATTTAGAAGCGGTAAATAAAATTTTAAGATTTTTAAAAAATAATCCGGTAAAGGCATTTGGATGAAAATAATAATTGTAATGATATATGTGGCTATTCTATGCAGATTGGGCTGGAAGCTTCGATAGAAAATCGACAACTGTTTTTGCACATTTGTAGGCGGAAATCTAGTCACATGGAAAAGCAAGAAACAAAATGTTGTAGCACGATCAAGCGCCGAAGTCGAATATCGTGCAGGGCATCAACCGAAAGTGAACTAACTTGGATCAAACAACTCTATTAGACATGAGATTTAAAACTCAAGAACCGATGAAAATGTATTGCGACAATAATTCGACATGTCACATAGCTTCAAATCCTGTGTTTCATGAACAACAAAACACATACAAGTGGATTGCTACTTTATTAGAGAAAAGTTCAAGCAAAAGAAAGAAACACCATACGTAAAAAGTGAAGATCAACTCGCGATATCTTCACTAAAGCTTGGATCCGATCCATTCGAGAAAATTACAAGCAAGCTAGATTGTACGATATATACATTCTAGCTTGAGGGGAAGTGTTAAAAATAACGGCTAGTTACAAATTTGAATTGTAACAGCTAGTTGTAGGAATTAGTGTCATGTAATTAATAGGCTAGGAGTTAGGGTTAGTGGTTAGTAGTTGTAATTAATAGTGCAACGGTAGTTTTTATTTTTTTTTATAAATAGAGATATATGTAAAAACAGAAAATAAGATTGCAATAATAAATTATTTTCTTACATCTTTTTCTCTCTTACAAAAATTAACACATTAAAATATCATTTTATCAAGCCTTGTTGGTGACCAAACTATTCTAAAATTATATAAATTTAATTGACTAATTTTATAAATATAGGAAATGCATCTATTTTATCCTATTTATCATGAGAATATTTAATGAGTCATTGTTTTGTAATAGCTAAATAAATGTTTCTCACTGCATCTATTTTATCCTATTTTATCCTTTTATCATATTAATGAAGTTACATTCTTATGTTGTATATCGAACTTCTCAGTAGTCAGTGAAGGTGATATTATTAAGATTTCTCTCAGTTGGTAAATAAAGTTACATCCTTTATTTGTGATTTCGCTAAAGATACACTACTAACTATTTTTCTTTTAAATGCACTAAATATATACTTTCCTTTATTAGAGTGTGTTTGGTTAAAATAGAAATATAAAGAAACTTTGAAGAAAAATATTATAATTTCGGCTCTGGAAACTGGTGCGACGTTGAGTTTCACGTGATCGCCATGATTTTTTATCTTTCCGAGCAATAGCAGCTTCCATTAGCTTTAGAGAGTGAATGTAATTAATTAATAGAAGCATTTTTTTTATTTCTTTCAGTTTTTATTTAAGAATTTTTTTATGGGTCATGCAATATTGTAATGAGCTGACATGACACATATTAATTTGGAAGTTGGATGTTTATAACAATTGATTCTTTAAAAGAAACTTGAAGAAAACATTAAGCATCTTTAGTTAATACACATAATTTAATTAGTTACACTAATTTAACGTTGAAAATTCAAGCTATACCTATTTTATTCTTAATTTTTATACTTTCCTTTTCGGGGTGCTCTCAGTTAGTAACTAAAAAAAAATATGAGCTATTTGTGAATTTAGAGTGCAATGATGAATTTTCTATCAATATATTAAATTGGAAAGAACCAAGCTAAGCCCACAAGTTAAAAAAAGGCATGATTTCTGGAGCAGGGCTGAATTTTCTATTTTTGTGGGGCTTCTAACGAAAATATTTTTCATTATTAACTATATGTTCTTTAAAAAAAAAAGAATATGATTACTCTGGTCTCAATATGATTTTACACATGTGTATCATAGAGTTGTCTACAATCGTTAACGGTTTGGATTTGGGTTCTTTGTACAGTAGGGCGTACTCAAATTTCAAGGTAAACACAAGAGTGTTGTTTACAGAAAATCTTGCATTTTCTTGTTTGGAAATTGGTTGCAAGAATGGATCATTGTAGTTGGATTTCAAGACCTCATTGTTAGTCAAATACACAAGTTTTGTTTTTAACAAAAGAACAGTTCTAACCACCATGGACAAAGCATTTGCAATATTACTTGAAAGCACTGACAAATCACCAACAAAGTTTTCATCAAAGTTAGAAGAGTTTTGTCGGCTTCGACCAAGATACCGGTCTTGTATAGTTGACGACATTCTAGATCTAGCACTACTAGTTTGTTCTGTGTGACAAATGTGTCACCCCGTACGTATTGAAGATATTGCACGGCTCCTTTTGTTTTCTTGGACACCTCTTTTGTGGAATCTGTCCTATTTAGTTTTTTATTGGCTGAGGCTTTTGGAGGGTTTGGGTGAAGTTGTTGGAGGGTTAATTTGGCTGTGCCTGTTGGAGGAGATGACTCTTTCTTGCTGTACTTGGCCATGCGTGGTGAACTCCACACTTAAAACCATATTGGTCGGCCCTCCAGTTGGTAATGACTCACCACCTGACCGAGCAGACTCATCACTCGAGAAGAGAAGAGGCCTGATACTGAGAGGCAGATCGGCTGGAAGTGGTAACACTTTTTCTGACATGGCTGCACAAAAACCAGACAATTTATAAACAGTA
>JAJGRX010000280.1:0-33894 GCA_025461125.1 Carex kokanica | reverse complement strand
GAAACACAAAAGCATAATTTACAGTTTACCCCTCGGTAAAATGAGAAATTGAAAAACAGTAAAAACCACCAAATTTAGTAGAAATTTAGCCACATTCTCATTTCCTGAACACATCTGACTGCCAGTATCTTAGAGGGTATTCATTTCCCTTCAAAAACAACAAAACACTTTAGCAGATCAGATTGATCTCAACAACAAAACAACAAAACACCTTAGCAGCAGTATACCAATTTGCATCAAAAAACTTGAATAAGCTAATAGGAATTACTATAAGAAAATAAATGAAAAGCTATTAGAATTCTTCTTGTAGAAGCTTGAATAAACTTGTTGTGCATGCCATCTTCTTTACTCCAGACTTCATCTTTTTCTTGCCCCCAGAAAATAATTATGGAAAGATTGATACACTATATTTATTAAATATTCAAAATATCTTAGTTCATCAAGAAACATCAAATCAGAAAAAAAAAATACCTTGTTCTAGTTGACCCTTGAGTTGTTTGCACTTCATTATAGCATTTTTACAAGTATTCTTATGATGACCTAACATTTCGCATCGTGAACATTTATTCGATTGCTTATTCTTTACATCATATGACTTTATCCTGAAACCAGTAGATGAGCCCCTCATTTTAGCCTCATTATTCAGTTTACAAAAAAGTAGGCACAAATCTTGAAATGAACGAGGTATGTAGTTTGACTTGGAAGGGTCTGCTGATGTAATTAACGGCGGAACTTGCGCCCGTCGGGAGTTAAACGTCCCCACAATCAATAAACTCTCTCGATGGGCCGATTATGAACGGTAGGCCCATCGAGGGTGAACCAGAAGGAATAGCAAGGAGAAACGAGTGTCTCAAGTTCGATGCCCTCTCCATGTCTTGAAAACAGAGAGCACTGAACCTTGAAACATTACACACATATGCACTCACCTTCCTCTCAAGTGCAACTTTCTGCGCCCTACAGGTTTTGGCACGCCCGATGGGACATTTTTCTCCTCACAGGTTCGGGATCCGACACGAACACAAAGGAACATACCTAAGCATCCAATGACTTTTCAAAACACTCAAGTAACAAGTCATTGGACCACTTAGGTTGTGTCATGTCCTTTTATGTTCGAGATCGATGCCTATGAACTAAATAATCGGGCTAAACTCATGTACATAAATTAGGTTCTCACTTTTCATATGAAAATTAACTAATGAAATTTTGAGTTTTGTTTGCTTGCAGGAATGGACTATCTCGCAGCAGCCACCAACTCGCTCACCAAGATGACCAACTTCCCTGCTGAAGAGGAAGTGATGTTCTTCGGGGCATTTGCAGTCCTCATGGCTAAAATCAAGAACTTTGAAGCCTCTCCTCCCGCGACTGATCAAGTTTCCCTCGGGTCTATTACTGAGGAAGAAGTCGAAGAATAAGATGGCAAAACATTCCTCCCACTCTCCAAATCCAGGCGCACAAGAAGACGTGCACCTAAGCATATTTTAGCAATTACACGTATTTTAGCATATTTTAGCATAATGTAGCATATTTTAACTTTTTGAGCATATTTTAGTGCAATTAGCATATTTTCACATATTTTAGCATATTTTAGCGTAATTAGCATATTTTAGCGCAATTTAGTTTAATTAGCATGTTTTAGGGTTTAGGGTCTACTTAGCATAATTATAATATAATTTAATTTTTGAAATTAGGGTTTAGGATTTACTTAGTGTAAATTAACATAATTTTATTTTTGAAATTAGGATGGCTAGAGGACGACCTAGGACCCGGCCAGTACCAGTTGCTGCTGATGAGACGATCGTCCCAGATAGCACGGACCATTTCAGTCCTCTCCTATGGATGCCCCACAATGATCACCAAGTCTCACTGGCTTCTCGTGAGGTACGTTACTTTTTTTAGCTCTTTTTTAAAGTTTAAATTTTGTTGAGTTTAAATTTTGTCATGTTAACATTTATATATATTGTGGATTACTTTTTTCAACGCAGGACACGGGGCTTTTAGATGTCAAGCTGCGGTGCATTCGGATGCGGTACTATGAGGCGATGGACTCATATCTCATCAATTTGAGGTTGTTTAGTATTGTCTCCATAGTGCAGAGTGGGAGTGACATCATCAATGTATCTCTCATTACAGGACTAGTGGAGCGATGGCGTCCCGAGACCCACACGTTCCACTTACCATTTGGAGAGATAACGGTGACACTTCAGGATGTGAGTGCCCTATGGGATTTGCCTATCAGGGGCACACCCGTTAGTGGCATATCTGACAGCAGTCATTTTGCTGAGCACATCGATCAGTTATTGGGGGCTGATCCGGACGAATACGGGCCAGTCATGGGATGTCTAAGTTCCATATGCAGATGACCAAGATGCGACGGAACTTCAACGCCGGTCTGACTGAAGAGTCCACTGCTAAGGATATTCAGAGGTAATACCTATAAACTCTTTCTATTACATTTATTATCCACTTTATATTATTTCAAAAATCGTTTGATTATCTACTTTGTATTGTAGATATACACGGGGCTTGGTGATGTATCTCCCGCTACTGGCAGACCTTAACACTTCGTCGAGCTACAACTGGGGTGGGGCTGTCCTAGCCCATCTATACTACAGCATGTGCCATGGTTGTAGGGTAATTCCCTATCTCTTCTCTTATTTAATTATTTTCTCAACCAATCTAAATACCCTGATGGCTAATATTCTTGAAAATGCAGAAGGAGACGAAGCAAATGTATGGGCCGGTACTTTTACTGCAGCATTGGTCGTGTCACAGCTACTGGTGGGCCGGCCTATCCCGAATGAGCCTCCGGTGTGGGGACAGCCCGATCAGTTCAGATGCCCGGCATACGTCAAGAAATGGCATGGTACTCACCACTACATGGATCAGGGCCACGGTGGTTCCTTGGGTATCAGACCGATCCGAAGACAGCTGCAGAGCATATTGTCTGGACTCCGTACAATGAGCTCTACGATAGTCAGAGGTTGTCAGGGATTTGTCTGTACGATGAGCTCTACGATGAGCAGTATGAGAGATGGTGGTACAGAGGTTCGCTAGTCTGCTTCTGGATAATGGAGCACTACTATCCAGATCGGGTACTTCGTCAGTATGGTTAGGTGTCATTGATTCCCGCAGATCCAGATTTTGTTGAGGTCTGAGATAAAAAAGCTACACCAGTAAGTCATATTCTATTATCTATTATCCTCATATTACTTGATAGCTTTGTATTGCAACTAACATGTTCCTTATAGTACTAGCCACGGTTTATATGGAGGCAGAGACTGGAGTGAGCATTATGGGGATTATTATGCTAAGGCAGCAGCTCCGGGAGAAGCGATATGTGGCAGATGCCAGATGATTTTACGCAAACCCTGGGACATCCCCTATTGAGATATGAGTCTTGGTACTTGCGGGTCTGCATGGCAATCAGTGTATTACCGGGCGATTACGGTTTCTTCCTACGCCAGAAGATCCAGTAAGACCCAGAGGGTTACACCACCAACGGTCGCAAATGGGCTCGTGCGGTAATGTACCTAAACAACACATTTTTTACTTACTGATTAGTTCATAAATTTTTGATCTGACAAATTATTTTTTTTGGCAGCTTTTAGTGGCGCTTAAAGATTGCGCGCATGGGAATCAAGATACTGGAAAAAAAGGGCTGGAGAGTTTTTTGGTGTTTGTTATTAAAGAGCTATGCCAATTTAGTGAGGATGTCAGGCACGGGGGCGGCTCATCAACATGCTGCGAGATGCCAGAGAGAAGATCGACTGGCATAGAGTAGATCCGGCTGAGCCTGATGCGCCCCTCGTTAGAGCTAGTGAGATGTCAACCCCCCCCCCCACCGTCGAGAGCAACTAGAGTGGGGACTACCATCGTTGGGTATTGTCCATGACTAACTGGCATGCATTTCTATAACACGCAGGTACGTCCAGTTCCACCCTCTGGTATGTCATATTTATTTAGCTGTCAAGTTAGTACAAATTTCTTCCTTCATAGCAAATTTACTTAACTATTTGTATGATTGCAGGGTCCGGCCTACATGCCGCCACCGCCAGCGCAGCAGGAGCCTCTGAGACAACGATATGATATAGAGCTACCTCATGATATAGAGGCCAATGGTAGCCGGTCTCAGACTCAACCTGCCTTTGCGACTGAGTTGGCAACATACATCTTCTCTACACCCCCGCCAGTCCCTAGGGGTGAGGATGAGAATGTCTGGGATACCGTGGTATAGATGAGCATAGAGGCCGAGGCCGATGCCGATGACGTTAACCTGATCAGGGAGTCTGGCAGGGACCACCTGATCAGGGAGGATGGGAGGGACTCCCCGACAGAGAAAACAGGGGACAACCACCTCAGCGATGGTGCCCCTCTGGTGGTCATCGTCGCTGAGTCCCGTTTTATGGTAGTTTTAGTTAGATTGTTTTGTTGTTTTTACATTTGGTATACTATGCTGGGTATTTTTATGTTTGGATTATCTTATGTTTTGGTTCTTTTTTTATGTGCTACTTTATGGTATCTTTATGGTAGTATTTAGATTTTTTTTAGATTTTTTTGTCACTAAATTATACTAATAAACTAAATTATAAACTAAATTATGCTAAATTATACTAAAATAAAATAAATTATGCTAAATTATACTAAAATAAATTGGGAGGGTTCGAATAAATAAACAACATGCATACTACAACATAAAATCTAAACAAAAAAATACTATAATAACATAAAATACACCACCACATATTCTTATATAGCAAATACTATGGCTTAGGAGTAGTGGAACTTTCTCCCGTTACTCTCGAAAGCCTGCAGTAGCTGATCAGAGTCAAAATAATGGTGAATTACGTAGGGTTTTGGCTTAGGTTTTTGCATATTATCTCACACTTATGTTTAATTAATTAGAGAAAAAGGCTACTGTCACCCTTCTTTATGTTTTATTGCAGAAAACAGATTTTGGGACTATTTCACATTAAATGGAGCAAGATCAGGTCAATTGGACAAGCGACGCTCATCGACTAAGGCCCTGTTACGGTTTGTATTAGTTGATACGGACCTAGCCGGATACGAACCAGGAGATAGTGTGATACGCATTAAACCCCTCAGCGACAAGGTGTGAATACAGACCGTATCAGCCAATACGGTCCGTAACCAAGGCGCCCTTTGGGGAATAACTGCCACAAGCGTGTCCAGACCGTGTTTCTTGGCCTCCACTCATCTCCAAACGTCCCCTCACTTATATAAAGCCCCTAGACAGAAGAGGAAACCATCTTTGTAATTTTGGTAATTAGGGTTAGATTTAATTGAAGTGAGAAAGAGAGGAGTGTTGTAATGATGCCGTTCCACGGCTAAGTTCTTTTCTTAGGGGCTAGGCAGTAAACCTTGTTACTCATGATGCTTTGATATATATATTTTCTGTTGATTATGATTTCTTGTTGTTGATTGAAATGTTTTTGCAATTTATTCTCCCTTCACCTGATTTCGATGATCTAGTTTAATCCTAGGGTAGTGACAATACTTTATTGGTAGAAAAACTATGATGGACGAGTCAGCCTCGTTGGGAGCTATTAGATTTATGTGAAGAAAACCTTCGCGGGAAAACCATAAATCAGAACCACAAAACGCAAACCAAGTTCTGTCATTTGCGTAAGATAAATCGCAGTGTCCTATGTAGTAACTTGTGTATTTAGAGATCTGTCATTTGCGTAAGATAACTTACAGTGTCCTATGTAGTATCTTGGTGGAAGTCCCGTCATTTGCGTAAGTGACTCGCAGTGTCCTATGTAGTGTCTTCCATTAACAACAACAAGAAATCAGACCCGACAGAAGTAGAATATCAAAGTTGATTGAGTAGCAATGGTGCACCGAAATCTTAGAAATTATCATCTCTATCTTTATTTTAATTACTTTTAATTGTTGCCAAATTTACATTGATCACAATTCCAACTCTTAATTTTCAGATTTTGTCTAGCCTTTCGAAAGATTGTGATTCGATCGCTCAAGACTGCAGATCAATATTCCATGTGGATCGACCTCGATTATACTACTCGATAAGGATTGTGCGCTTGCGATCCGAACCGATAGTATTTGAGTTTATAAATTTTAAAGGATAACATCGCTCTCTTTTGAGTGATCAGTAGCACGCAGCACACTCCCACGTTTGGAAACGATAATCGTTTACCAGATCATCATTCTTGTCGATACATTTGGAGAGAACTTTTACGCCACAGAGATGACAAAAGAACATTTCTTCAATGTCTCCCTTGACCTGACATGCGGGCACAATAGCCATTCAAGTGGAGGGTCGATATCGCTGAAGTTCTCGTAAAGAATGCTTCTAATAGTCAGATCATCTGTGGTAGCATATTCTTCAACATCTTTGGATGGAAACCCTAAACGAGATAAGTGTCTCTTCAAGAGGGCTTCACCCGTCCAAAAATTGTTAGCGAGGGATATGCGAGCATTGCGTGCGGTTTCACTTCCTCCTTTTCGAAGTTCGGGTTTGGGTGTCATGGTAAGATCTAGGGTTTGAAATGAAAGTTATGGATTAGACAATTTATATTAATTCTAAACAATTTATTAGAAAAATAATTAAATAAATAAAAGGAAAAAATAAAAAAAGGAAAAAAAATAAATAAATTTACAGGAAAATCGCCTCAAATATCGCCCTTTTTGCCTCAGAAATCTCCTTGTCTTTCTCTCTTTCTTTTCCTCACTTTCTGTTCCGTGAATTTGAGTGAGTTGTGAGAGGTAGAAGAGAGAAATATGAATAATTATCGAGTTGAAATAGCAAAAAAAAAGTGTCAACTGGCCATTAAATGACCGGCTTGGGAATTTTTAAAAATACCAAGCTAAGGTAGGCATTATTATTATTTTATAATTAACTTTGAATATTAAAATGACCGGCTTTAGGGGTATACCAAAAATTAACCCAAAAAAATATATGTCTAACATTTTTCCTTAATTTTTTATTTAGTGGGAATATGTCTACCACTGGCTTTTGTATATTATAATTCAGTAACTATTACTATTACAAGTGTATAATTAAAAAAGTGAGATGATGACTTCACATTTCCAAAACTTTTTTTTTTTTTTACTTAAAAGAATTTCTTAAGGTAATTTATATCAAGGGAAAGGGTCGTTGTTATTTTGATATGTTAGGATTTTTAAGGAGAGGTTAGAAATAAAGAAGAAATAAGAGACAATTTTATAAGAAAATTTAATTGTATTACTTGAACTTTATAATTACTAGAGTACTATTGATTTTTATAATAATATAAATCTCTAAAAAAATAAACCTATAAATAAATACGTCCTAAAATACTCTATATACTTATAGTCTATCAAACATAACTTACTATTTCTAACATCATGCTAAATCTAGTTTTATGTAAATATGATGAGATGAGAGGAATACACAACAATCTTCCCCTTGATTTAAAATCTCATCTTGAAACAAAATCTCAATATAAACCCCTAAAACATATCATCAACTTGAATTTCAACTAAATTAGTATCGCCTCGTCGGCCTTCTGTTTATCCTTGAGCTTAAAACAGTCGGCCTGATGTATGTTTTATTCCTGTAATTTGAAACAAAATGTATCTTAACAAATGTATCTTATGTTATTTTGAAAAAAAATGAAACTTCACGTACGTAATTTGAAACAGTTCAGCCGTTAAGCTTTCATGGAAGACCGTAGAAAGGATCTATGAGCCGCAATACCCCAAAAGTTTTGGTGAGTTGATCTGTTCCGGAGCCGCGTCTGGAGTCTGGACCAATCGTCCAATCCAAGAAAACTCAACGGCGCCTGAACTGTTCCCTCAACTCACGGTGCACATGGAGACGACCTTGAAACCCTCAACAACAACGGAAGGTGACTCTCATATTAATTTGTTAGAGCCTGGGCAGAACTCTACAAGAAGAAGGGAGCAGAAGTCATCGCATCAGTATAGGAATTAGGAAAGACATGATAAAAAGCATTTCAAAGTAAAGAGAAGAGACGAGTACCATTCTTCTATTAAATCAAGCCACTAGCTCATCATAAAAAATAAAAATAAAACAGAGAGAAAGAGAAATCGACTAATTGCAGATGGTTAATTTGGCGAAAGAGAAGAACAGGGAACAGGGAACTCCCCTATAATTTCAGAAAATTTCTACCAAATGTATATATAAAAGTTCAATTGAATTTTTATTTACCAACTTCCAAGACCTTGGAAGATCAAATTTCAGATTCGGACTGCATGCCTTTTTCATTTTCGAACAGCCTTTCAAGGAAAACTTGTCAACGTACAGAAGAAACAATAAAAAAAAAAAAGTGGCCAACCAATATAAATGAAAGAAAGAAATCTCCAAATCATCAAATCCCAGCAACATCTCAATTCTTCGATCCACTTAATTTAACTAACAAAAAATTACAAGGCGCAATACAATTTGTTTGATCAAAATTCACCATCTTCAAAGAACAGTAATTTATATCTTCGGTGCAAATTTACCTCTTGAGCTTTGAAATCGACAAGATTCAATTTTTAAAATTGAGGTTTGTGTTTGTAATTTTTTTTACTATTCATTATAATTTTGAGATTAAAGTTCATTTCACTTTCATGTTATGAAAATGATGATTTCTTTTATAATTTTGTACACAGATAAAATTATATCTAAGGGAAAGACATTATATTCTTATTTCAAGGTAAAGAGAGTAACTCAAATTCTCAAACTCAAATTCTAAAATAACTGTACCCGCACCTTTTTTCAAAAATTCTCGTGTTGTACCCGCATTAGGGGACCACTCAAACGGCATGTGGGGACCGCAACTGTTCCAAAACTGTAATTTTGTTTTACAAATTTTAATAGTAACACTGTGAGTATATAGCTCAAACAGGGCAAGTATTTATACCTATACAAGAAACTACATATGATATATGAATTTTCCTAAAATAACAGTGCGGGTACTGTAGCGCGTACAGTGCAGGTACTGTAGCGTGGGTACTGAAATAATTATTCTATATTCTTATTTAAAAATAAAGAAAGTAACTCAAATTCTCAAACTCTCAAACTCCGACAAAAAATTTAAGTCTTGATAATTAGATTTTTGAACCAATTCCACATGTAATGAATATTGATCAAGAGCAATCTTCATGTAGTTCTTCTAAATCATTTAAATATGAGAGAGATCAAAGTAAAAGAGATGAAATTAGAAAAAATTTACATACTTAAGGGGCCTTACCAATTTCATATGGATGAATATCCATATCTTGAGCAAGAAAATCAATGCCGTAGGTTTCAATATCATTGGTTTAAAAAAATTCCTTAAGAGTATTATATAAATTTTATTTTTAAATAATGTTCAGTCTCCCTAATTCAAATCCTAGTTTCGCCTCCGTTCCCATGTACCTTAATTTTGTGTTTCATCTTAGATCTTCTATCAGTGACTATTTGCAGATTTTACTCCTCTCTTTTCTTTAAACCTCAATCAAACATGAATAATTTCAACCAGCCAGAATCAAAAATAACTAACTTAGACTTAACTTTAATCTTCAACCAAATATCACCGTGGTGAAGAGCGGGGACTTGTAGGATGGATTTAAGGATATTGATTGATGAGGAGACCAATACCGGTGACAAGCCTAAACAGCCCTGATATAAAGAAAGAGCAAACAGGCCTTCTTTTGGATAAGCCCATAATCTTAAAAGAATATCAATAATTCTTTTCTTTGGTTATTGCCGACTCTTCACTCTTGTGGGTTTATACTTTTTTGTAGTGGAGGCAGTTCGGTCTGATACTCTCTCTGATGTATACGGATGGAACCGTTCAATGAGCGTTAAAAATTTGTATACATTTCATTTATATGAATTTTGAAATTTCCTTCAAGTAAAAATAAGGATTTAATCCTCATTTCATTTCATTCATAGTATTATTCTAAAAGTTTTTCAAACAAATCTTAATACAAATCAAACGACTCCGATAAATCTTAATCCCAATTTCTATACATTTTGGGTTCAAACTTACTACGAATTGGGTACTTCTCCAAAGAAAAAATTATTGCAAACGTTCGTCTGTAGGGGCTCAAAAAAGATGTTGCTCTTTTCTTTCCCCCTTTTTCCACCTTAAGATCCCGATTTAGAATCCCAATTATATGGAATTCTAAATTGGGATAGACTGAGCTCTTAATTTGTTGTTAGAAAGTGGGCCTCATATTGTGCCTTACTAAATCTATATCCAAATTCCACACGGTCAATTCACTAAATTGACAAACAGGCCTGAAAGTAACGCAAAAGGCCTAAATTAAGCCATTAATTTTTTTTTCCAATAAGCCTGATCAAGCCCTTCTATGAAGATTCAATAAGTCGATAAAATTAAGCCCAAATTAGAGTGATAATACATCATTTTGAAAATTGACAATACATCAAGGCCGAGGGCATATATTTTTCTCAAGCTGCCAAACTTTGATGTCAATATATATATAATTGACATCAAAGTTTGGCAGCTTGAGAAAAATATATGCCCTCGGCCTTGATGTATTGTCAATTTCTAAAATGATGTATTATCACTCTAATTTGGGCTTAATTTTATCGACTTATTGAATCTTCATAGAAGGGCTTGATCAGGCTTATTGGAAAAAAAAAATTAATGGCTTAATTTAGGCCTTTTGCGTTACTTTCAGGCCTGTTTGTCAATTTAGTGAATTGACCGTGTGGAATTTGGATATAGATTTAGTAAGGCACAATATGAGGCCCACTTTCTAACAACAAATTAAGAGCTCAGTCTATCCCAATTTAGAATTCCAATTATAAATTGGGATTCTAAATCGGGATCTTAAGGTGGAAAAAGGGGGAAGAAAAGAGCAACATCTTTTTTGAGCCCCTACAGACGAACGTTTGCAATAATTTATTTCTTTGGAGAAGTACCCAATTCGTAGTAAGTTTGAACCCAAAATGTATAGAAATTGGGATTAAGATTTATCGGAGTCGTTTGATTTGTATTAAGATTTGTTTGAAAAACTTTCAGAATAATACTATGAATGAAATGAGGATTAAATCCTTATTTTTACTTGAAGGAAATTTCAAAATTCATATAAATGAAATGTATACAAATTTTTAACGCTCATTGAACGGTTCCATCCGTATACATCGAGAGAGTATCAGACCGAACTGCCTCCACTACAAAAAAGTATAAACCCACAAGAGTGAAGAGTCGGCAATAACCAAAGAAAAGAATTATTGATATTCTTTTAAGATTATGGGCTTATCCAAAAGAAGGCCTGTTTGCTCTTTCTTTATATCAGGGCTGTTTAGGCTTGTCACCGGTATTGGTCTCCTCATCAATCAATATCCTTAAATCCTACAAGTCCCGCTCTTCACCACGGTGATATTTGGTTGAAGATTAAAGTTAAGTCTAAGTTAGTTATTTTGATTCAGGCTGGTTGAAATTATTCATGTTTGATTGAGGTTTAAAGAAAAGAGAGGAGTAAAATCTGCAAATAGTCACTGATAGAAGATCTAAGATGAAACACAAAATTAAGGTACATGGGAACGGAGGCGAAACTAGGATTTGAATTAGGGAGACTGAACATTATTTAAAAATAAAATTTATATAATACTCTTAAGGAATTTTTTTAAACCAATGATATTGAAACCTACGGCATTGATTTTCTTGCTCAAGATATGGATATTCATCCATATGAAATTGGTAAGGCCCCTTGAGTATGTAAATTTTTTCTAATTTCATCTCTTTTACTTTGATCTCTCTCATATTTAAATGATTTAGAAGAACTACATGAAGATTGCTCTTGATCAATATTCATTACATGTGGAATTGGTCAAAAATCTAATTATCAAGACTTAAATTTTTTGTCGGAGTTTGAGAGTTTGAGAATTTGAGTTACTTTCTTTATTTTTAAATAAGAATATAGAATAATTATTTCAGTACCCACGCTACAGTACCTGCACTGTACGCGCTACAGTACCCGCACTGTTATTTTAGGAAAATTCATATATCATATGTAGTTTCTTGTATAGGTATAAATACTTGCCCTGTTTGAGCTATATACTCACAGTGTTACTATTAAAATTTGTAAAACAAAATTACAGTTTTGGAACAGTTGCGGTCCCCACATGCCGTTTGAGTGGTCCCCTAATGCGGGTACAACACGAGAATTTTTGAAAAAAGGTACGGGTACAGTTATTTTAGAATTTGAGTTTGAGAATTTGAGTTACTCTCTTTACCTTGAAATAAGAATATAATGTCTTTCCCTTAGATATAATTTTATCTGTGTAAAATTAAAAAAAAATCATCATTTTTATAGCATAAAAGTGAAATGAACTTTAATCTCAAAGTTATAATGAATAGTAATTAAAAAAAAAATAACAAACAAACACAAATCTCAATTTTAAAAATTGAATCTTGTCGATTTCAAAGCTCAAGAGGTAAATTTGCACCGAAGATATAAATTACTGTTCTTTGAAGATGGTGAATTTTGATCAAACAAATTGTATTGCGCCTTGTAATTTTTTGTTAGTTAAATTAAGTGGATCGAAGAATTGAGATGTTGCTGGGATTTGATGATTTGGAGATTTCTTTCTTTCATTTATATTGGTTGGCCACTTTTTTTTTTTTATTGTTTCTTCTGTACGTTGACAAGTTTTCCTTGAAAGGCTGTTCGAAAATGAAAAAGGCATGCAGTCCGAATCTGAAATTTGATCTTCCAAGGTCTTGGAAGTTGGTAAATAAAAATTCAATTGAACTTTTATATATACATTTGGTAGAAATTTTCTGAAATTATAGGGGAGTTCCCTGTTCCCTGTTCTTCTCTTTCGCCAAATTAACCATCTGCAATTAGTCGATTTCTCTTTCTCTCTGTTTTATTTTTATTTTTTATGATGAGCTAGTGGCTTGATTTAATAGAAGAATGGTACTCGTCTCTCTCTTTACTTTGAAATGCTTTTTATCATGTCTTTCCTAATTCCTATACTGATGCGATGACTTCTGCTCCCTTCTTCTTGTAGAGTTCTGCCCAGGCTCTAACAAATTAATATGAGAGTCACCTTCCGTTGTTGTTGAGGGTTTCAAGGTCGTCTCCATGTGCACCGTGAGTTGAGGGAACAGTTCAGGCGCCGTTGAGTTTTCTTGGATTGGACGATTGGTCCAGACTCCAGACGCGGCTCCGGAACAGATCAACTCACCAAAACTTTTGGGGTATTGCGGCTCATAGATCCTTTCTACGGTCTTCCATGAAAGCTTAACGGCTGAACTGTTTCAAATTACGTACGTGAAGTTTCATTTTTTTTCAAAATAACATAAGATACATTTGTTAAGATACATTTTGTTTCAAATTACAGGAATAAAACATACATCAGGCCGACTGTTTTAAGCTCAAGGATAAACAGAAGGCCGACGAGGCGATACTAATTTAGTTGAAATTCAAGTTGATGATATGTTTTAGGGGTTTATATTGAGATTTTGTTTCAAGATGAGATTTTAAATCAAGGGGAAGATTGTTGTGTATTCCTCTCATCTCATCATATATTTACATAAAACTAGATTTAGCATGATGTTAGAAATAGTAAGTTATGTTTGATAGACTATAAGTATATAGAGTATTTTAGGACGTATTTATTTATAGGTTTATTTTTTTAGAGATTTATATTATTATAAATAAATCAATTGTACTCTAGTAATTATAAAGTTCAAGTAATACAATTAAATTTTCTTATAAAATTGTCTCTTATTTCTTCTTTATTTCTAACCTCTCCTTAAAAATCCTAACATATCAAAATAACAACGACCATTTCCCTTGATATAAATTACCTTAAGAAATTCTTTTAAGTAAAAAAAAAAAAAAGTTTTGGAAATGTGAAGTCATCATCTCACTTTTTTAATTATACACTTGTAATAGTAATAGTTACTGAATTATAATATACAAAAGCCAGTGGTAGACATATTCCCACTAAATAAAAAATTAAGGAAAAATGTTAGACATATATTTTTTTGGGTTTTTTTGGTATACCCCTAAAGCCGGTCATTTTAATATTCAAAGTTAATTATAAAATAATAATAATGCCTACCTTAGCTTGGTATTTTTAAAAATTCCCAAGCCGGTCATTTAATGGCCAGTTGACACTTTTTTTTTGCTATTTCAGACTCGATAATTATTCATATTTCTCTCTTCTACCTCTCACAACTCACTCAAATTCACGGAACAGAAAGTGAGGAAAAGAAAGAGAGAAAGACAAGGAGATTTCTGAGGCAAAAAGGGCGATATTTGAGGCGATTTTCCTGTAAATTTATTTATTTTTTTTCCTTTTTTTTTTTTTCCTTTTTATTTATTTAATTATTTTTCTAATAAATTGTTTAGAATTAATATAAATTGTCTAATCCATAACTTTCATTTCAAACCCTAGATCTTACCATGACACCCAAACCCGAACTTCGAAAAGGAGGAAGTGAAACCGCACGCAATGCTCGCATATCCCTCGCTAACAATTTTTGGACGGGTGAAGCCCTCTTGAAGAGACACTTATCTCGTTTAGGGTTTCCATCCAAAGATGTTGAAGAATATGCTACCACAGATGATCTGACTATTAGAAGCATTCTTTACGAGAACTTCAGCGATATCGACCCTCCACTTGAATGGCTATTGTGCCCGCATGTCAGGTCAAGGGAGACATTGAAGAAATGTTCTTTTGTCATCTCTGTGCGTAAAAGTTCTCTCCAAATGTATCGACAAGAATGATGATCTGGTAAACGATTATCGTTTCCAAACGTGGGAGTGTGCTGCGTGCTACTGATCACTCAAAAGAGAGCGATGTTATCCTTTAAAATTTATAAACTCGGAAATACTATCGGTTCGGATCGCAAGCGCACAATCCTTATCGAGTAGTATAATCGAGGTCGATCCACATGGAATATTGATCTGCAGTCTTGAGCGATCGAATCACAATCTTTCGAAAGGCTAGACAAAATCTGAAAATTAAGAGTTGGAATTGTGATCAATGTAAATTTGGCAACAATTAAAAGTAATTAAAATAAAGATAGAGATGATAATTTCTAAGATTTCGGTGCACCATTGCTACTCAATCAACTTTGATATTCTACTTCTGTCGGGTCTGATTTCTTGTTGTTGTTAATGGAAGACACTACATAGGACACTGCGAGTCACTTACGCAAATGACGGGACTTCCACCAAGATACTACATAGGACACTGTAAGTTATCTTACGCAAATGACAGATCTCTAAATACACAAGTTACTACATAGGACACTGCGATTTATCTTACGCAAATGACAGAACTTGGTTTGCGTTTTGTGGTTCTGATTTATGGTTTTCCCGCGAAGGTTTTCTTCACATAAATCTAAGCTCCCAACGAGGCTGACTCGTCCATCATAGTTTTTCTACCAATAAAGTATTGTCACTACCCTAGGATTAAACTAGATCATCGAAATCAGGTGAAGGGAGAATAAATTGCAAAAGCATTTCAATCAACAACAAGAAATCATAATCAACAGAAAATATATATATCAAAGCATCATGAGTAACAAGGTTTACTACCTAGCCCCTAAGAAAAGAACTTAGCCGTGGAACGGCATCATTACAACACTCCTCTCTTTCTCACTTCAATTAAATCTAACCTTAATCACCAAATTACAAAGATGGTTTCCTCTTCTGTCCAGGGGCTTTATATAGGAGTGAGGGGACGTCTGGAGATGAGTGGAGGCCAAGAAACACGGTCTGGACACGCTTGTGGCAGTTATTCCCCAAAGGGCGCCTTGGTTACGGACCGTATTGGCTGATACAGTCCGTATTCACACCATGTCGCTGAGGGTTTAATGCGTATCATGCTATCTCCTGGTTCGTATCCGGCTAGGTCCGTATCAACTAATACAAACCATAACAGGGCCTTAGTCGATGAGCGTCGCTGTCCAATTGACCTGATCTTGCTCCATTTGATGTGAAATAGTCCCAAAATCTGTTTTCTGCAATAAAACATAAAGAAGGGTGGACAGTTAGCCTTTTCTCTAATTAATTAAACAGTAAGTGTGAGATAATATGCAAAACCTAAGCCAAACCCTACGTAATCACCATTATTTTGACTCTGATCAGCTACTGCAGGCTTTCGAAGACAACGGGAGAAAGTTCCACTACTCCTAAGCCATAGTATTTGCTATATAAGAATATGTGGTGTGTATTTTATGTTATTATATTTTTTTGTTTAGATTTTATGTTGTAGTATGCATGTTGTTTATTTATTCGAACCCTCCCAATTTATTTTAGTATAATTTAGCATAATTTATTTTATTTTAGTATAATTTAGCATAATTTAGTTTATAATTTAGTTTATTTAGTATAATTTAGTGACAAAAAAATCTAAAAAAAATCTAAATACTACCATAAAGATACCATAAAGTAGCATAAAAAAAGAACCAAAACAAAGATAATCCAAACATAAAATACCCAACATAGTATACCAAATGTAAAAACAACAAAACAATCTAACTAAAACTACCATAAAAACGGGACTCAGCGACGATGACCACCAGAGGGGCACCATCGCTGAGGTGGTTGTCCCCTGTTTTCTCTGTCGGGGAGTCCCTCCCATCCTCCCTGATCAGGTGGTCCCTGCCAGACTCCCTGATCAGGTGTAACGTCATCGGCATCGGCCTCGGCCTCTATGCTCATCTATACCACGGTATCCCAGACATTCTCATCCTCACCCCTAGGGACTGGCGGGGGTGTAGAGAAGATGTATGTTGCCAACTCAGTTGCAAAGTCAGGTTGAGTCTGAGACCAGCTACCATTGGCCTCTATATCATGAGGTAGCTCTATATCATATCGTTGTCTCGGAGGCTCCTGCTGCGCTGGAGGTGGCGGCATGTAGGCCGGACCCTGCAATCATACAAATAGTTAAGTAAATTTGCTATGAAGGAAGAAATTTGTACTAACTTGACAGCTAAATAAATATGACATACCGGAGGGTGAACTGGACGTACCTGCGTGTTATAGAATGCATGCCAGTTAGTCATGGACAATACCCAACGATGGTAGTCCCACTCTAGTTGCTCTCGACGGGGGGGGGGGGTTGACATCTCACTAGCTCTAACGAGGGGCGCATCAGGCTCAGCCGGATCTACTCTATACCAGTCGATCTTCTCTCCGGCATCTCGCAGCATGTTGATGAGCCGCCCCCGTGCCCGACATCCTCAACTAAATTGGCATAGCTCTTTAATAACAAACACCAAAAAACTCTCCAGCCCTTTTTTTTCCAGTATCTTGAATCCCATGCGCGCAATCTTTAAGCGCCACTAAAAGCTGCCAAAAAAATAATTTGTCAGATCAAAAATTTATGAACTAATCAGTAAGTAAAAAATGTGTTGTTTTAGGTACATTACCGCACGAGCCCATTTGCGACCCGTTGGTGGTGTAACCCTCTGGGTCTCTACTGGATCTTCTGGCGTAGGAAGAAACCGTAATCGTCCGGTAAATACACTGATGCCATGCAGACCCGTAAGTACCAAGACTCATATCTCAATAGGGGATGTCCCAGGGTTTGCGTAAAATCATCTGGCATCTGCCACATATCGGCTTCTCCCGGAGCCGCTGCCTTAGCATAATAATCCCCATAATGCTCACTCTAGTCTCTGCCTCCATATAAACCGTGGCTAGTACTATAAGGAACATGTTAGTTGCAATACAAAGCTATCAAGTAATATGAGGATAATAGATAATAGAATATGACTTACTGGTGTAGCTTTTTTATCTCAGACCTTGACAAATCTGGATCTGCGGGAATCAATGACACCTAACCATACTGACGAAGTACCTGATCTGGATAGTAGTGCTCCATTATCCAGAAGCAGACTAGCGAACCTCTGTACCACCATCTCTTATACTGCTCATCGTAGAGCTCATCGTACAGACAAATCCCTGACAACCTCTGACTATCGTAGAGCTCATTGTACGGAGTCCAGACAATATGCTCTGCAGCTGTCTTCGGATCGGTCTGATACCCAAGGAACCACCGTGGCCCTGATCCATGTAGTGGTGAGTACCATGCCATTTCTTGACGTATGCCGGGCATCTGAACTGATCGGGCTGTCCCCACAACCGGAGGCTCATTCGGGATAGGCTGGCCCACCAGTAGCTGTGACACGGACCAAATGCTGCAGTAAAAGTACCGGCCATACATTTGCTTCGTCTCCTTCTGCATTTTCAAGAATATTAGCCATCAGGGTATTTAGATTGGTTGAGAAAATAATTAAATAAGAGAAGAGATAGGGAATTACCCTACAACCATGGCACATGTTGTAGTATAGATGGGCTAGGACAGCCCCACCCCAGTTGTAGCTCGACGAAGTGTTAAGGTCTGCCAGTAGCGGGAGATACATCACCAAGCCCCGTGTATATCTACAATACAAAGTAGATAATCAAACGATTTTTGAAATAATATAAAGTGGATAATAAATGTAATAGAAAGAGTTTATAGGTATTACCTCTGAATATCCTTAGCAGTGGACTCTTCAGTCAGACCGGCGTTGAAGTTCCGTCGCATCTTGGTCATCTGCATATGGAACTTAGACATCCCATGACTAGCCCGTAACTCGTCCGGATCAGCCCCCAATAACTGATCGATGTGCTCAGCAAAATGACTGCTGTCAGATATGCCACTAACGGGTGTGCCCCTGATAGGCAAATCCCATAGGGCACTCACATCCTGAAGTGTCACCGTTATCTCTCCAAATGGTAAGTGGAACGTGTGGGTCTCGGGACGCCATCGCTCCACTAGTCCTGTAATGAGAGATACATTGATGATGTCACTCCCACTCTACACTATGGAGACAATACTAAACAACCTCAAATTGATGAGATATGAGTCCATCGCCTCATAGTACTGCATCCGAATGCACCGCAGCTTGACATCTAAAAGCCCCGTGTCCTGCGTTGAAAAAAGTAATCCACAATATATTATAAATAATGTTAACATGACAAAATTTAAACTTTAAAAAAGAGCTAAAAAAAGTAACGTACCTCACGAGAAGCCAGTGAGACTTGGTGATCATTGTGGGGCATCCATAGGAGAGGACTGAAATGGTCCGTGCTATCTGGGACGATCGTCTCATCAGCAGCAACTGGTACTGGCCGGGTCCTAGGTCGTCCTCTAGCCATCCTAATTTCAAAAATAAAATTATGTTAACTTACACTAAGTAAATCCTAAACCCTAATTTCAAAAATTAAATTATATTATAATTATGCTAAGTAGACCCTAAACCCTAAAACATGCTAATTAAACTAAATTGCGCTAAAATATGCTAATTATGCTAAAATATGCTGAAATATGTGAAAATATGCTAATTGCACTAAAATATGCTACATTATGCTAAAATATGCTAAAATACGTATAAATATGCTAAAATATGCTAATTGTGCTAAAATATGCTTAGGTGCACGTCTTCTTGTGCGCCTGGATTTGGAGAGTGGGAGGAATGTTTTTGCCATCTTATTCTTCGACTTCTTCCTCAGTAAATAGACCCGAGGGAACTTGATCAGTCGCGGGGAGGAGAGCTTCAAAGTTCTTGATTTTAGCCATGAGGACTGCAAATGCCCCGAAGAACATCACTTCCTCTTCAGCAGGGAAGTTTGGTCATCTTGGTGAGCGAGTTGGGGCTTGTGCGAGAATAGTCCATTCCTGCAAGCAAACAAAACTCAAAATTTCATTAGTTTAATTTTCATATGAAAAGTGAGAACCTAATTTTATGTACATGAGTTTAGCCCGATTATTTAGTTCATAGGCATCGATCTCGAACATAAAGGACATGACACAACCTAAGTGGTCCAATGACTTGTTACTTGAGTGTTTTGAAAAGTCATTGGATGCTTAGGTATGTTCCTTTGTGTTCGTGTCGGATCCCGAACCTGTGAGGAGAAAAATGTCCCATCGGGCGTGCCAAAACCTGTAGGGCGCAGAAAGTTGCACTTGAGAGGAAGGTGAGTGCATATGTGTGTAATGTTTCAAGGTTCAGTGCTCTCTGTTTTCAAGACATGGAGAGGGCATCGAACTTGAGACACTCGTTTCTCCTTGCTATTCCTTCTGGTTCACCCTCGATGGGCCTACCGTTCATAATCGGCCCATCGAGAGAGTTTATTAATTGTGGGGACGTTTAACTTCCGACAGGCGCAAGTCCCGCCGTTAATTACATCAGCAGACCCTTCCAAGTCAAACTACATACCTCGTTCATTTCAAGATTTGTGCCTACTTTTTTGTAAACTGAATAATGAGGCTAAAAGGAGGGGCTCATCTACTGGTTTCAGGATAAAGTCATATGATGTAAAGAATAAGCAATCGAATAAATGTTCACGATGCGAAATGTTAGGTCATCATAAGAATACTTGTAAAAATGCTATAATGAAGTGCAAACAACTCAAGGGTCAACTAGAACAAGGTTTTTTTTTTTTCTGATTTGATGTTTCTTGATGAACTAAGATATTTTGAATATTTTAATAAATATAAGTGTATCAATCTTTCCATAATTATTTTCTGGGGGCAAGAAAAAGATGAAGTCTGGAGTAAAGAAGATGGCATGCACAACAAGTTTATTCAAGCTTCTACAAGAAGAATTCTAATAGCTTTTCATTTATTTTCTTATAGTAATTCCTATTAGCTTATTCAAGTTTTTTGATGCAAATTGGTATACTGCTGCTAAGGTGTTTTGTTGTTTTGTTGTTGAGATCAATCTGATCTGCTAAAGTGTTTTGTTGTTTTTGAAGGGAAATGAATACCCTCTAAGATACTGGCAGTCAGATGTGTTCAGGAAATGAGAATGTGGCTAAATTTGTACTAAATTTGGTGGTTTTTACTGTTTTTCAATTTCTCATTTTACCGAGGGGTAAACTGTAAATTATGCTTTTGTGTTTCTTTTTTTACAATGAGTGCTGTGGGTGTTTTTTATCTCAATCTTTATATAAAGGTGGGTATGTAGACTGCCATGTACCAGGACTGGTACAAGGCATAGCGGGTTGGCAAGGTACCTAGACTGGTACAGTGCATACTGGGAATGGGATGGTGCATAGAAGTTTTTTTCTAATGAACCGGCACCGGTGGATAGAGTGTGAAATGTTCTAAAAGAAGCTGCTGTCGGATTTAAAAAAAAATTATTTTTTTATACAGGTCAAACTTGACTGAATCTGATAATTTTAAAATTTATTTTTATAAAGTTATTTTCATGAGTTAAACCAAAAGTGGCTGAATCATAACCCAGTACAGCTGTACAGGTGTTCAAAGATACATGATTGAAATATCTAATGAATCCCACTTGTAGATAAGCATATAGTTCCTATATATATGAATTAAACCTCGTCAGATTATTTTCGTGTTTCGAATCTATTAGAAGCGAAGGGTTAAACAGGAGACATACAGTGCGTATTTCTTTCAATAAATTATAGTAGTTCAGTTTTTGTTTTCTCTTTCTTTATCCGTAGAAAAAAGTTCAAGACAAAAGAACAAGGGTAAAATGGAAAAATATAAATTATGACAATACTTAACTATAGTTAATTAACTCTAGGGGTAAATAAAAAAAATATAAACAAGAGTTGAGAAACATATTAGATATAATAAAGAGTGTAGGGGCAAATAGGAAACTAAAGAAGTTTTCAAGGATAAATAGAAAATTAACTTTTTTTTAATTATTGAAAGGCACGTAGGCTGGACATGCATATATATCTTTTGGCAAACAAAAAAGAATTAATGGTGGACATCGATCAAACTGGTAACTAAAATATATAAAGACACCCATCAAGATAGCGTAATTATGAAGGTAGACAGATTCCCTCTAAATAAAAAGAGAAAAAAATGTTAGAAATAATTTTCTTTTGACAAAAAAAATATATGGTTGACAACTTGACATAATTTAATTTATAAGCTCTTCAGAGGAATAATAATATAGTCCGATATCTACAATTCGACATGGAACAGGAGAAACTATATTTACAATTATTTTCCAAAAAAAGAAAAAGAAACAGGAATATTCAAAACAAAATGAAAAATTAATGTGCCCCTCTCTCTCTCTCTCTCTCTCTCTCTCAAACAAAAGAAAAAAAAGAAGAAGAAGAAGATAAATTAAAACAAGGCAGATTAATTAATGTGTTCTAGCTAGTAACGACGCGAAGCGCGTGAGGTGGAGGCGGAAGCGGCGGCAAAAAAGCAGTTGTAAAAGGGAGGCAGCGGAGCATCCACACACGCATCCGCCGCGGAACAGGCAACGCGTTTGTCAGCATCAGCTGTTCGAGCACCTTGGCCACCGCCTCGGTGTACTCTCCCAGTATCTCAGCCATTGCTCCGACCATAATCATCGATCTCTTCTCTTCCTCTTCCTCTTCCTCTTCTTGTCTATATATGTATCTGAATCTGATCTCGATCGCTCCTTAATTGGTTGGTTCTTCTTTGTGTAATTCTTAGGTGTGTAATTCTTTGGGTTCTATTAATTATAAGAAGAGGTTTCAGGTTTAAATAGGTAGGAGAAAATCAGAAAAGTGGCTTGACTTGGTTCAGTTCCTGTTCCTGTTTAGCAAAGCTGGAGATGTCCGTCCTGGTCTTATCTCCATTTTCGCAAGGCGCGGAGAGTTACTGTACTTTTGTGGGTAAATATATTGACACTATAGTTTTCACTTCATGCAGCGCATGAGTCATAGTGCGGCGCTGTTTTATTTTTGTTGTCTGTGTGCTGTATGAAGCAAAATAGGCACTGTCAATATTTTTAATTGTCATGCGTTCTTTTTAAGCTATTTTGGGCAAATGCTATGTATGCCACTTTAAAAAGATATAGAACAAATTAATTTATCATTGTCCCATGTATTTAGTAGTTTTAACATTAATTAGCTTTGGATATCCTTTTCTCTACACAACACATGCCATAATATTTATAGCTGTATGCCTGCCTGTATCTTTCTTAATATATATGCTCATATTATTAGTTTAGTTGGAAGTTATTTTTATATAGTAAAATGCGCTTTCAGCTTTCTGATTTTTGTCATGAAGTTTCCGGTAAAATTAAGGTTCTTTCTACTAGCTAATGGAGCTTTAAGCGATGCTTAATTAGAAATATATTAACTGTCATGGTTTGTGATTTTGAAAAAGAACTTTTACATAATTGCATACTAATTATTCTAGTCCAATTATTTTTCAGTTAAAAAAAATATAAGTGAAATATCGAGACAAAAAAATATATATCAAAATACAAAACATCAGTAGGGGTTTTATTAAAATTAGTCGATCACTGAAATAATTTGCTAATTAATTATTGCAGATTCTAAAGGGAAAATGGATCCTTTTCATATTGGAACAAATGGAGAGGATTTAAAAGTTCGGATTATTTGGTCCGTGGTTTTGTTTCTACGGAAAAGGTTTTGTTTTGTAGACTCTGGTTTCAGTCTTTTTCTTCGTTACAAATTTAAAATGCGTTCTCTATCAGAATTCAGAAGCTTGTCTTACGGCTTTCTTTGGTTCGGTGTGCGCCGATTCTCGTCTCCCATTTTTTAAACAATTTTCATACGAGTACATCACAAACCATCCACACATACACCTGTATATGTATGTATCTAAAATTTCATTTCCGTGCAACATTAAGAGTGAGGTTACGTGCTATGATTTAGACAATAAAATAATATTTATATATTCAAAATTTAAACAATTTATTCTATTTAAACCTTTTAACATGATTTCCGTATAAAAATGTGCTCATAGATCAAATTTTATATTTTTTAGAATTTTTTTACTATTTTTTTTAAATAAGTAGAAAATCATTACTTTTGAATGGTTTAGAATATTCAGATCAAATAATTTTCTACATACCTAAAAAAACAGTAAAAAGTTTCTAAAAAATATATAATTTAGTCTGTAAGTACAATTTTCATATGAAAATTGCGTTGAACAGTTCAGATTGACTGTTATGAAAATATTAATCGTAGTATGAACCAATTTGTGGTATGCATAGTACCATAGCCTCACTATAATATTAATACTATTTAATGACAGGTATTATATTATGTAATATCACCAGAACTTGTAACGAGTATTGAAAATCAAGAAAACATCATAGATGAGATGAGTCATATACTCATATTAGACACAAGCGACAGTTTCCAAAATGTAAAACAAATTAATTGTAGTAAAATATAATTGATAAAAAAAATTCGGACCTATATATAAAAAAGAAGAAGAAGTTCAAAATAGCAAAAAGAAGACAAAGTTTAGAAGTGACATAATTACATAAATCAATGATGGAACGGTTGCACTGAGTAAAAGTGTGATTATATAAAACAATTATGTCTAGAGAATCTGATTTAATTATTCCTGCACAGTGATCATATATATTGCTTTGTAATTGACAAAACCAATCAGTGCATAAATAAGGTGGACAATTGGGGCTGTCGACTTATAGAATAATTAATACAGTCAAAGACGGCCATTAGAAATTTGATTTTGGATTTAGCTAATAAATATTAATGGATAAGGTAATAAAGTATTACCTTACTGTCAGAAAGTATCATCCTGAATTCCCGGGGAATAAAACAAATTAGTACAGTATGGGTTCCGCGTGACGTGATGGTAGAGTTTGCAATTTTGTATTTGAAGGAGATTTGTAATCTTATGGGCAATTTAAAGATTAAAATGTGAATCTAAACCTAGCTTGGTCTTATCCGTTAACAGTAATCTTATGGGCAATCTCCACGGCTCCACCCATACCCATAGAATGATAGAATTAGAACCTACCCACGTCATAATTTTCGGATCCAAAACCACTAGCCTGTAGTCCTGTACCGGTTTATAGAACAAACAGAGAAATTTGGTACTGGAGTTGTCCGGTACTTGCGTACTGTCACGTGTGTTTATTTGACCCAACTCCACCTTAACAAATCTTATCAATTCCAAATCATTTGTAATATTTCTCTCTACTGGATAACAGCTTGACATGGCACCGCACAAAGAAATAGTATAAAGGATTTAATAGAGGCTTGATTAGAGTATAGCTTACCAATTTAACTCAAAAACCTATCAAATTGACTTTAAACAGCGAATTCCAAATTTAAACTTTTAAATAAAGATTTTTTCTTGGTTTTTAGTTTGCCGAAATATGTTGCAAAATATATAAATGTTAACACATTCAGAAATAGTAGGTACATATATTAGCATCATTAATCAATGAACTAGGCGAAGTAACAGGCTCTTACGGATTGCCCTCCAAGAAATAAGAAGATGAGACTTATATCAATACAAAATGAAATAATACATTTTCAATATTTTGTGACGAATCTCTCATTTATCATAATAAACCTTACAATTTGCCTAATGTATCCTCCAAGATGATGCACTCAGCTGGTTCCGATTATCTCACTATAAGTAGACTTGATTTTGTCAACCAACGCTTCCCTATAAAGAAATTCCAATTTGAAGCATTATCCAAGACAATTGGAGATTCTTTTCATAACAACAATTGAAAATAGGTTTATTTATTAAGTTGGTTGGTTGCTGCCATTGTTTATATAATTCAGGGCACCTATACCAGTAGTGTTAGGTTCATACCAGCAGTGTACATAATCAGTACTATGCTGCTTCTATATCAATTAAGTCTTGAGTAAATCTAGAGATGGAAAAAGAATAAAAATCTGAGGGGCTGATTTGAATCTTGCAACAAATACAGACACGTTGGTACCATACTAATACAGTTATTATGCATCACTTGGTAACTTCCTGGTGGCAAAACAGATAAATTTTGAAATACAATACCTTAGATAATGGTACATAATTAGGTTTAAATGGAATGACTAAAAAATAAAAAATAAATATAGGCAAGTCAGTCTTACCTGTCAGGCTTGAAGACCAGGTTGCTATACACAAACCACTATTACAATTGAAAAAAGAGGCAATCAGATTAAAGTTAGAACTATAATTGATATTTTATCGAATATGCAAGTGAGAGAGAGAGAGAGAGAGAGAGAGAGAGAGCTTACAGCAGTGTAACCAATCCCTACAAGCTCAAGGACACCTGGCACCACTGGAAGCCTATCAATGGCCTGACAAAATCAAAAGAAAAAAAAAATAACTAATACAATGTCTAAATTATACATACGCAGAATTGCAAACACACTGGATATAGATTGATGTTGCTACAAACAGTTTCCCACCATAATACCACTAATCTAAATTCTATTTAAGGGTTCTGAGATGTTCATTGTAATCTAAAACAGCAAAAGCAAGAGTCAAATTCAATTTAATTTTTCATAGCAGCATCTCAGGCTTATGGAAAACAATTAAAATGAATGGTTACAAAGACACCATGTCTCACGGTGAACAGCTTGGATCACCTTTCCAAAATTAAGGAAGTGGGTGGAGAGGCATTAGTACAAGTGCCTTTGTATTAAAAAAAAGAAGTAAAATACCGTGGTCATGCTAAATTTAAAATAACCAGTTCATATAAGAAAATGCTATCAACAATTGGCAACCCCAAATTTTTCTATGGACAAGTATAACGATAATTTGAAGCATTACTTCATCACCTAAAAGAATCACTCACCGAAATCATACCAGTAGCACTCCAAAGAACAATGATACCGACAGCACCTAGTGCGGCCACTGCATACTTATCCTCCACTTTATCCCACTGTCTACATAAATTTTTACAGAAATTATAACCCGTGGCATAATTTGAATACAAAATAGTTACCCACACAAAAGATAGCACAATTAAAAATACAAATTAGATACAACATATACACAATGGCAAATTTCTCAATTTTAATTGAAATGATTTATACACTTGCCAAGAGAATTTCTAGATGTTGTGAATCAATTGAAAATGAGAATCTTTTGAACTTTCAATTGTTGTCCCTATTGGTTTTCACCATACAATCTCAATTTTGATTCCATCATTAATCTAAAAATAAAGGAGCTAAATTGCATATAGAAAAATCTGACCGTATCTTGCAACTTTGTAACTATTTCGGGTAGCTCGGTGGAAGCCTCATCTCCAGTGGCCTTCACTGACACATTATTTGAAATTCTCAGACCTAAAATAGAAAGGATCAAATCAACCAGGCGGCGTATTTCAGCGAGGAAAAGAAGTAGTCAAATGCTCAAAAAGTGATGTACTCTGGGCCCGGTTCAACGACACGCCACCAAGTGGCGCTGTAGTAGAGATGCTGGCGTGGCGTCGAAGAGGCCTTGCGCAGGAGAGAGAGGCAGAGGCAGAGGCAGAGGCGAGGCCAGTCGCGAAGCTGGTAATGGCAGCTGTAGCCATTGCTCCTTCCTTCCACTAGCGACCTCTGTTCTTTTTGGGTTTTAAAACTGTTTCGTCGTTAAAAGTTTGTGAACGTGAGAAACGTGAGTCGGAGGCACAGTAGAGTAGAGGGAAATCGGAGGTTGTGGCGATGGCGAGAAGGAAAAAAGAGAGAGATCGAGATCGGATAAGAGGGGCCCGGTGGATCTCTACTCGCCACGTATATCCTCTTCAGGTATTCCAGTTCCAGTACAGCCCAATTTTATGTGTGACACGAAAATAGCCATTTTAAATGTCGATACGTAGGCCTAAAACTGGCCCAAACCGGTTCTCTCTCTCTCTCTCTGGATCGAGTCCTCTGTTGGAAGGACTACATAGCACCTTGTGTGGCGAGTCGCCAACTTTACAGCGCACCGCACTATCTTAGAAATTAGACTACATAGCACCTTGTTTATTATGCCGATGCATATTTATCTATTGTTCGATACATACTTGTCTATTTTATGTAAAACATAATTATGGACAACTATTAAGTAATTGTGACCAAATCAAAACAAGTTTCGAAAATTATTAACAACTATATATCAGAATTTTCCAAACTTATTTTTATAATTTTCTCAAATGTACACTTGACGATTATTCAATGCACATTTGGATATTACAATATCCACTTGACTATTTCATAATGTACTGACAATTGTTTAATGCACATTTGAATCCAATATATACTTGATTATTACATAATGCACACTTAATTTCTTATTCATATATTTTTTTTAAAAGTTGGAAAAAAAAAAAAAAGTTAAAAGGTGTTTTGGGATTGAAGACTGTGCATATAATATTCTTTATTCCATTGAATAACCAGAAGGTTAAATAAGGAATAATAGTACACAAGCTTCATTGCTTCAAGTAGTTCTTGGACATATTCTCTAACCAAATGTCAAGCAAATGAACCCCTCTTGTATTCCTTGGTTAGTGCAGTCGCTCTAACTATTGTTCTATAGAGCACTTATTTCTTGAATTCCTAATGAATTCCATTTTATTATCTCCATTACCAACTTTCACCCAAAAACATGGATCAAAATCAAAATCAAAATCTCACCGCATTCTCTCGCTCCGCCAACATTCTCTCACACCAAAGTTCTACCAATGCAACACCTCAAAATGTATGATGCAACCTATGCTGTACTCAAAACCTCTGTTAGTTGCAGCACGGGGAGGCACTAACAATGCAGCTCAAGAGCCTCCTTCCCCTTTACAAGATTTGGTACATCAATTTTATACATATCTAAATAGTAAAGATGTGAGAAGATTGGAGAAGCTATTTGATCCAGCTTGTGTAATAGAAGATGAAGCATATTACCAACCTCTAGAAGGACAGGTAAGACATTCAACAACATATATATATATATATATATATATATGGGATGGGCTAACTTGCTTTGGGAATTAAAGGGGGCGTTTTACTTTGCGCTCATATCTTCATTTTCAAAGTTCAAATAGTCGATTCGAACCTTCCAACATGTTCTTCATATTAAAATGTGCTTGGAGACCAAATTTTACATTTTTTGGAAATTTTTTACTATTTTTTCAGAATTTTTGAAAATCACAACTTTTCAATAAATAAAAAATAAATAAAAAATTCAGCAAAGTTGTGATTTTCAAAAATTCTGAAAAAATAGTAAAAATTTCCAAAAAAATATAAATTTGGTCTCCAAGCACATTTTAATATGAAGAACATGTTGGAAGGTTCGAATCGACTATTTGAACTTTGAAAATGAAGATATGAGCGCAAAGTAAAACGCCCCCTTTAATTCCCAAAGCAAGTTAGCCCATCCCTATATATATATATATATATATAGAGATAGGCTACCATACTTTGCAAATTAAAGCACCTCTTGTGCTTTGCGCTCATTTTCGGATTTTCAAAATTCAAAATGTCGATCCGACCGTTCAAGTTGTTCTCCATATTGAAATGTGCTTGGAGACCAAATTTTACATTTTTTGGAATTTTTTTACTATTTATTAAGCCACTTTGAAAATCGCTGATCCATTGGTCCAGAAAATTTTACTGTTTTGCTAGTGTGACCATTGGATCAGCGATTTTCAAAGTGGCTTAATAAATAGTAAAAAAATTCCAAAAAATGTAAAATTTGGTCTCCAAGCACATTTCAATATGGAGAACAACTTGAACGGTCGGATCGACATTTTGAATTTTGAAAATCCGAAAATGAGCGCAAAGCACAAGAGGTGCTTTAATTTGCAAAGCATGGTAGCCTATCTCTATATATATATATATTATCCATTGTTCCAAAATACAAAACTAAATGAAATGTGTATTTGTATAATTTGAGTGCAGAATGTTCACAAATTCTTTGAGAAATTAACAGTGGCCATGGGTCAACATGTGGTTTTCGCCATCGATGGAATTTGTGAGGGAGATGAATCTAGCATTACAGTACTGTGGCACCTTGGTACATATCCCTATTTCAACAAATAAACAAATTAATAAATAAATTTTCTATTATACTTTTCTTTTAATTTTTAACGTGAAAATATAATCCAATACTTACCTAGAATGGAATGGAGAGTTCATACCCTTCACAAAAGGCTGCAGCTTGTATACATGTTCAGAGTACAATGGAACATTTCGTATAAGGTACAAAATTATCTGCAACAGATTTTAGATGAAAAAAATATCTCTGTTCCATGAATAACATAAAGAATTTGTTTAACAGGAGAGCTAATGTGTTCATGGAGTCACCATTTAAACCTGGAGACATTGCACTGGTAAGCCCCTTAACCATGCATACCAGTATCAGTACTGCAAATGCGCACTACATGTGGAATTTTGATACAGTATTGACTGAGCATAGTTCTCAATGAAATTAAATTAACTCAAGTACGTAATAGGAAACTTTACATAGGATATAAAAATTGAACTGAATACCCGGAAATTTTACACAAACTGTTAGTTAAGCTCTGCACTTGCCTTGACTAATGCTTAAAAATGTTTAATGAAAATTTGTCTATTATTTTTCTCTCCCTTTCTTCCAGGAAATGCTCAAGATAATTGTTGCCCTATTTGATCGTTTTCCAAAATTGGCTAGGAGTACGTATCCTTTTACATTTAACCAGTAAATTCATATAATAAATGGAATACTCAAATGATAACTTTGAGTTTATTTTATTTTTGTTTGTAGGTTTCTTGAGAAAACCTGGTGCATTGGTGTTTTACGTGGTTAACTTATACAAGTTCATATTGGAGCCATGGATGCGCCCAATTATAGTGTATTATACCCTTATGTTTTCATACACAGTCAAAATAATAACCACTGTGGTTACAATTATATACAACATGTTGAAATTATTCTTTTAAGCTTAGAGCAAAGAAGAAAAATGTTCATTTACCTTTTTCTCTTCCATACTGCAATTGGCAGGTAATTGTATAAAATTGTTGTTCGAATATGTTCGCCTGAGATAAATAAGGCCATGTAAGATACATACTTCAAATTAGAATTAATAAGTAAATCGAAAAACAAAAAACGGTACACTAAATTGCAGTTGTATTGTCAGCTTTCATTCAAATTACTCTATATAATGTGTCACGATTACATCACCTGGCCAGTTGACTTTGATTCGTGACCCTTAAACCTTCCTCTCTGATCCCCTTTTCTCTCATCAAGACATGCATTTGCTCAGTCATATCACACCTACCCGCATCATCATATAAACCCGCTAACAGCCTGTACAAACTCAGATATGAAAGATCCAACTCAATTCCTTTTTTTGCCACATATTCACCAAATACCAGATTTCATGCAGCCTACACCAATCAAACAGAGACCTACAAATGGACAGGTCCATTTCATATGGCATGGTCTCCACCGTGCATGCTGCCTCCTCTAGCCAACCAGCACGACCTAATAAGTTTGGTAACACTTTGTAGTGTTTGCTTAACGGCTCTAGCCGGTGAATATCTCTCATAGACTTGAAATACTCTATAACCACATCCACTGAGGCAACAATGTTACATGCATGTAACACAACGAAATAGTGTCTCTAGCGAATTGCACGTCTTCAGAACAATGGACAGGGTATAAGAGTTGGGTTGAATTCCAATTCACGCTTCTCAGCCAATATAGAAAATGCCTCTAGGCAGTGACCATGGTTAATAAACGCTGATATCAAAGTAGTCCAAGAAATTACATTTGGTTCACTAAGTTGGTGAAAGACATGCAATGGGTCCCACAAATCAGACGAATATTTATTGTATAATAAAACTACCAAAGAGTTGCCAATGAATAAATCATGCTCTAATCCGACTTCAATAATTCTCGAGTGGATTCTGTGCTCCCAATTCCCATGTTGGATGAACAAGCACCGATAATTCTTGCGTAAGTGATAGAATTAGGACTTGTGGTGAAGCATTTTATTTCCCTAAACACTTGCGGTGCATTTGTCATATCACAGCATTTGCAATACATGTCAACTAGCATGGTTTTGAAGACATAATTCAGCTGTACTCCTTGATGGATAGATTGACAAATGACAATAAACCATCTTGCCTCTCTAGTACCACTAGGGGGAGACAGACATCAATTTGGAATAAGTCATGTCGTTTATACACTCCCACAGCCTTTTCCCACTCTTCAGCCTCTTATAAAGAGATGTCATGGCTGTGTAAGAAATTGCATCTCTGTAAGGCATTTCATCGAACAACTTTCGTGCAGAACTGGGTTCCTCAAGCCTCAATTAGAATTTATACAGAGCGCTCGAAACAATTGAATTTAATGCAAACCCGTGTTTCCAAACAAGCCCATGTAACTGTGAGCCCAATTCAAATGGCCGGTCTGCTACAAAATTAGTACAGCAGCGCAAAACAGTTGAGCGCATGTGAATTCATTAGGAATTAATACCGCATTGCAACGTTCTAATGCCCGTATTAGGCATGGGATGATATCATAGTAGTCCATGATGTGATATCCTTCTCCGAGACATTTCATCGAACAGTCTATGTGCGTGACAAAGATCGGTTTTTTTTTTTTTGGTTAACATCCCGTAGGTAAAGATCGGTTTTTGAATAAAGGGACAAGAGAAAGTTGCCGATGTAAAGGTGAGAAGGGATAAACCCTAATTTGAGAAACGCTGCATTGTGTATACGTTCCTTGGATGAGCGATCTAACAGTTGGACTTCGCTCAAATCTCTCTAAAACAAAGGAGATAAAACAGTATATCATATATTCCTACTGGTTTAATTCATATATCACATATGCATAAGCACTTAATTTTAAATTTCTCAGCAAAATTTTAAAAATTATTTGAATTTAAATTTCTCAGTAAAATTAAAAAAATATTTGAATTTGGGTATTGTAGGGCCAGTCCGAAACGGAAGGCCCTTCCAGAAATTCTCAGAGGCACACGGACAAGCCGCGGCCAATGAGGGGGTTTGGAAATAGTTTTCAACCAGCAATTGACGCGCTTCGGTATGACCTCACTAGCTGCGTCATTGCCCCAAGCGCAAAGATGCCTCTACCTAGCCCCCTTCTTCGCCTTTTATAATTCCGCTACATGGGAGGAACTTTAGTCTAATCAGTGTGGGACTAATTCGCTGCTCCGGACTATCGTGCTTCTGTTCCGGAACTCAATAAGAGGGCAATTTTGGGCCCGTGTCCTTCGAACCTACTATGAAGATTTCAACGAAAATAGATATGGGCCAGTAGACTTCATGAACGATACCAATTTAGCCCAATGGGCCTTTTCATGGGAAAAGAAGTGTGCTTTCGCTCTCTCCGCAAATTGCTCTTCCCCTCCCAAAAGAGGAAACAATGTACTGAACACAAGCACGAACACAACACAAGAGAAAAGGTTAATGGCAGAGCCAGGAGACCTACTGGCGGAGGCGATAGGCCACAGCCCGCCGGTGGGCCGGGTAGTGTTGATCGGAGACTGCGTGGAGATCAGTGGAGCCTTCCTGCTGCACCTCCTCCTCAAGCGCTGTCTCTCTCTTGATTCTTCCTCTGTCGTCTTTATTGCCCTCTCCCATCCATTCTCTCACTATGACCGCATCCTACGAAAGATGGTAAGTGTATGGGTTAAGTGTTGATCGTGCTGTTCCTTCCATTTAACCTTTTTTACAAATACCTGCTGGTGCACACATTGTTAGTTCCTAGATTGATGAAATTGAAGTGCCAAATTTAGGTCAATGAATTCTACTTGATAAATTATTGGTTCCTGTAAAGGGTTAAGTGTGGTGAGCATTAAACTACACAATTCATGTCTTTATGCCTTTTTTTTGGTTCAGTCTTTTCACAAACAGCTTTAGCGCAAGAAGACCAACTAATGTTAGTTGACAACTGTTTGCTTTTCTAATGTGATGTCATGTTTACTAATTCCATTCTTCAGGGTTGTAATCTATCAGTGCAAAGGAAGAAAGAAGCTACATTTTCTCGGATTGCAAGATTTCTCAGGTGCGAATCTAGTTCGTTCAATTGGCATTGCAAATCTAATTTCGAATAATCTATGTTTAACAACCTCTATTGACAGCTGGATGTAAAGGAAACTCGATTGATCATGGCTTCTGTAAATTGTACAATGAGATTCGAAAGGCAGTGGAAGCTGCCAGATCAAAGGAAAT
>JAJGRX010000055.1:0-40734 GCA_025461125.1 Carex kokanica | reverse complement strand
AGGTTGATATATCCACTTCTATGGATATTTAACAGATGAGACCAGTACCAGTATGAACCTGATGATAAAGTAACCAGTTTACTGTTAAATCTGTTTGGAAGTACCTATCAGAGTCAGCATTGGTTTTATGTTTGCCAACCACTATTGCTTAATATCAATTGTTGTTGTATCATAAGACAACTGTACAGGCCAGGTTCAATACCTCTTACATTTCTCCCAACTGATTTTGTACAGCATGGGTTTTCTTACAAACCCGAAAGCATTTCTAGCGGTGCTCCAAAGGGTCATAGAAGCCACCAAATACAGATTTATACTATTTACAAGCAGGTATGAAGCATTGGATGCTTTGATCAGATATCTTGCTTATGATGCCATGCCAAACTCATCTTGTATGTTGGAAAAAGTGGACAGCACTCTTCTGTTTAATGACCGGCTTTTTTGCTTCTCTGGGTAATGACACTTTTTTCACATTACTTGACTTTTGATCAGTGAGAAATTTTACCGTTTTGCAAGTTCTGTGAGAATTTATTGGTAAGGATAAGCAAACTAGATTTCAGGTCCATGCTGGGATTACTTGACCATTCAAAAAACAATCTGGTCCTAGTTTTGTACTAATTCTGGAGGTAGAATAATTGGGGTGTATAAAGTTTTATTATTCCATTACGCGATTTTTTTTGTTGCTTTCAGTTCAGTACCATATAGCTGGCTTTTTCCAAGATGTGCTGTTGCAATCCACCATGCAGGAAGGTTAGAAAAATTCAAAAATTTCAAATGCTTTGTTCCTTGCTTCTTTTTTGCAAATTTCTTTTAATATTTTACCATATTTGCATAACGCACCCGGCTTTTCAAACATTCGCAGCTGACAATTCACAGTTTTCCCAGATTTATTCAGAAGACACCCAATTTCTTTTAATCTGGTTAGGTTGGCCTTGGTTGTTTCTTTAGAATTGCTTCTGTGATTTGTGAATTTTCTGCAACAATTCAAAAAATTATACATATTGAAAGGGGCAAAAACGTTTTGTGGTAATTGCCAATACGGTTAAAGTTGTGTGTAGTCTGTAAATAACACATATGCAACATTTATTTTATAGTTGAAGAACTTTTTCAAATTGTTTAAAATAGCTGCTCATGTCCTTTTTCAAATAGTGGCTCCACTGCTGCTGCACTACATGCTGGGATACCTCAGGTTCTAGCAAATTCACATTTTTCATTTCCTTCAGTTCACATTTCCTCTGCATGTATGCTCTTATATTACTGGCATATTTGTTATACTTTGTGTAGCCATGAGAAGTTTCATAAAACATCACTCTATATATTATAATACCCCCAAACCACATATTTGTGCATCATGCCAAAAAAAGGGAATGAAGCACAATAACCCTAAAAAGATAAAATTAAAGAAATGACAAATTTTCCTTGGCTTAGTGAAGTGGAAGGTGAAATGATGACCTGTCCACTCATGTGTATTTTCAGACTGTGTCACCCATATTAGCAATTTTACCTCGGTACCAAGGCTTAATTTAGTCCTAACTCCAACGTCATGCCAAAATCTGATCTGATCTAGTAGTAGTGTTCTAGTCTGGTCCTGGTCCTGTACCAGTGCTGTTACAAATACAGCTGCGATTAACTTTTTTGTAGTAAATCCAGGTGTTATGCCCATTCTTAATGGATCAGTTTTACTGGGCTGAGAGACTTTGTTGGATTGGGGTTGCGCCCGACCCATTACCGCGACACTATTTGTGTCCAGATTCTTCAGATGATGCCAGTATCAGTGTTGCTTGTGATGCACTGCGGACTGCTATTGACCGTGCCAATTCTCCTGAAATCAAATCACAAGCGGCTTGTATTGCCGGAAAAATTTCTTCAGAGGTATGACTGACAATGTATAAAATTGTAGATATGAACACTATGGATGTGAAGCACAAATACCAATAGAAATACAGATGGGACAGAAGAAAACTTAAATGCAACTGCTACAGTTTGTATACCAGGTTGATACATGCGAGTAACTTACCAGTACAGAGTAGTATGTCTAGTACTGGTACTGTGTCGGCTGGTCTGGTACTAACATTGTACTTGCACTGATAATTTGTTTCAAGACCTTCCACCGAGAAAAATAAAGTTTCTCCTACCAGGGACAAAGTAGAAGGAGAACTTTGTAAGAGAATTATGTGTGCAAACTCATTTATATGGACAATCAAGGAAGCACACTAGTGAACTTTAGGACATAATGTATGTGCTGCTAAACCTCGTATGAAACCATCTCGCATTCTTGCTACTGCTGTCTGCAAGAGGTATTGTTCCTGGTTTCCTTGCAGAGTTGCCAAATTACTTTTTCTGCCATTTATGTCAAGTGGTAGTTTGGGAATCCTCTGAAGGATTACAAGGAATGATTTAAATTTAGTTTGGGTTTTTTTTTTTTTTTTTTTGAAGGTCAGCAGCGAAATACCCACTAACAACTTGTATTAATGAATAAAAAGCTTACAAAGTAATTAAATATTACAATCTCATTAAAGAGTAAAAAGGACAGCCAGTAAAGAACAATATAAACTTGCAACACCCCCAATGGACCTAAGCTCGATGTAGGTTTTGTTCTAATAATTCTGGCACAACAATTGTATTTCAAAGGCAGTATCATGTATTAGAAGCGGCGCAGTTTGCCTCTTATCAGTAGCTAGCCTATTGTATTCCCAGTTCTCCAGTTTGGCTATTAGTTTGGGGGTTTCTGTAATGATGTTTATATGAAAAATGTTTTGTTTTTCTTATTGTGAGCTTCAGCAGGAATCAACATCTGCTGCTGTTCTGGTGATGGTACAGCCGTGCCATCATTGATCTTAGCTGTTTAGTTGAAAGTGAACTTACTCAGATTGGACTTGTCGAACCTAATTATAAATCAGGGTAGTTTGCCTCAAATCAGATTAAGATCAAATGGTTTAATTTCATCAATGACAACAGACCGACCTCTAATATTTTTGTAGGGCTGTGAATGAAATTTATGTCATAAAATCATGTTAATACCTTGTTTATTTATGCAATAATTGTTGTCATTGCAACAAATGTTTAGGATGGAATTGGGCAAGCTCTGAAGATCTTAAGAGAAAAGGTGGTACCTCATTAGGACATGAACCAACTGATTTAGTAAAACCGTTCTGCAAGAAATTTTTTCCGTTATTTATTTGTCTGTATTATCAGAAAACTTTAATGTAACTGCTACAGTTTGTATCAATTGGTTGCTTCACTGGCACAATTACCAGGCTCTTGTGATCATCTAGTTCAAATAATTTCGCCCCAATTGTATCTCTTAAGCTAGAACAGTTTAAAAATTAATGCGCGAAGGTAAGGTTTACTTCTATGAGATGTCGTGTTTTATTAGAAAGCCCGAATTGGAATTTTCAGGTTACAAAGAAGAAAAAAAAAATGGTCTACGACTTAATTTCAGGTACTGTAAAAAATAATGATTTATGGCCATTACCATTACCACTCAGGCACAAGATGTACAACCTATACTCTTTAGCCTTAGGGCTCGTGGCTCCATGTGTCAGAGGGAACCCCCAATGCATATATTAATTAAAGTGATTCTTCTTAAATTTAAACACCTAGGCCTAATAGCAGTAGAAACCTACAGTAAACGACACGCTAACAAACTGAGCTTCCTTGGTACGAATATTATACTTTGCGCAATTTGCTTCACAAAAGAAAATAAGAAACAAATAAGTGTGTTGGTAAAGCATTATTGGATGGTCCAAATGATCCGATTTTTTATTAATAGAAATCTAAAAAGAAAATATCGATAATGGGTTACGTTTTTGTGAATTTCGGAAAATAAGAATTTCAAAATTTCATAACATCTTACCCCATTATCAATATATATTTTTTTTATATTTCCTATTAATAAAAAATCGGCCCAAATGATAAGTATAGAAACAGTAACAAGCGTATATTTTTGCAATAATCAGTGTATATCGTGTAATAATCAAAATGGGTATTGTAAAATAGTGAAGTGTGTATTGTGATCATTTCAGATATTATGCGATTAAGACAAAAAATTATATATAATAATTATCCAAGGGTAGAATTAGAAATTTAGATTATGGGCTGAATATAAAATACATAATAAGAATATATGGTCTGTGAAATTTTGAACTCAAGCCTTCAAATTACAAAATAAAAATTATAACCACTGGGTTACAAGCCTACAAATATACATTTAATATTTTATTTTAATATTTTAAGGGAGCTAAATTATATAAAACTTAAAAGCAAAAAAAAATTAAATTTCAATATAGATGAGTAAAATTTTATAAATTATGGGAAGATCCGTCCGTGATTGTGAACATATGTTGTTTACTGAAATAGACAAATGAATATGCATTGAATAGAGTAGAGTGTGTATTACTATTACTGTATTACATTATCTTGTTGTTAGTTGTTAGTCCACTGCCAGAGTTAAGAGGGAGGGCGGGAAGATTGGTCATGATTGGTAGTCTTGGTCATTTTCATAATAGTATGCATTCACGTAAAATTTGATAATATTTATAGTTAATTTGAAAAAGATCGAGACTCCATAAATTAATATGTCTGCGTGGTTTAATGCATGTGATACGTGATCTTAATTAACAGATAGTGCATTTAGTTTTCTTTCTTAACCTAGCAAAAAATATTTAAAATGTATTTCAAAATTCTGACATTTAGATTTAATTTTTTTTAAATATAACAAATAAAATATCATTTGTGATATTCAACAGCTGAAAAAACTTTTATTGCGATATTAAAACCCTCCTCTAGCAAATATCTAGCAAATAACATATATAACATATTCGGTGTTCGGAGATAATTCATATTTTATTTTATTTTTCTTCTTCATTTGGGGAACCCGAACGGAACGAGGTAACCTATTAAATTCCTGCTCTCAACAGTTAATTATAATAATTGATCAATTTTCGCAGTCAATACATGGATTATGGATACGTGGGTCAGTCAGTCAGTGGGTGGTAGTGAAGAGTTATTATGTTTTCTCTAGTCTCTGGTCTCTAGTCTCTATCTTGCAATCAGTAGCACAAGAACCTTAATTAAGTGTTGGTCTCACTTAGTACACTTCTCCCACGTGCACTTACAAACTTTACTCTACTCACAGATTTTGTTATAAAATAAAAATATATATATATATATATATTTTATCCATAGTTTTTTCGTATCCTCTGCGTTAACTTAAAAAAGAATCTTTTGAGTAATGCCATGCATCTGTACCGTCTACTTAGCTTTAAAATCTGTGCCGACTAGATTTACACTAATATTAAAGAGTTCAATGCTTTGCTTTATAAACGGATGCCGAATTGACTTCGTCTAAAATCAAACAGTCGAGATGTATTAACTCAAAATATGCTCTTTGAGATAATGCAGACGGACTCATTTTTTGCATTATTAACCAATTAATGGTGCCATCTCGAATGTTGGGCAGTCAATACAGTTCACTCATCCAATTTTTAACCTCATCAGTCATCAGTACTGTACCCACGAGTGGCTGAACAGGTAAAAACGAAATAGTTAGAAAAAAATTTCTCTTCCCCAAAATAATTAATTTTTTTATTTTTAGAAATTAAAAAAATAATTTGTTAGAAACAAGATTGATTTTTTGTTTCTCAATAAATAGATTGAGCTGTATAAATGATTCGGTTCCACTGGTTCGGTTCCGAGTCGCAATGTGTCTTCGTCGTAAAAAATCCTAAAATAACTAAGACCAAATTATTGATCTGGTTCTAGTACAGAGTTAAATTTGCGGAACTTCTCATCTCCTTTCTTTTTTCTATTGGAAAAAAAACTAATAAGACCGAATCAATAATTTGGTCTCATTAATTTTCAACATAGTGTGGCTGTTGGTAAGGTAGTTCGTAAAAAAATCAGTCTACTAAACCATTGACATCTTTCTAATAAGACCGTATCGTATATTTATCGAGAAAAAAAATATATATCTTATTTTTGACAATTGCTTTTTGATTCTTTGTAATTATTTTTATTTTTATAAATTTATTTGTTTTCTATTATTTGTGAAAGATTTCTGTTATTTGTTTTGTTGATGTGGGACTAAATAAATGTTTTGTACCGGACCCTCCGCATGCGAATTCAACGAAGATATTTTGCACTGACGTCATTCCCATGCAAAAGGTAATGGGCTAAGATTTTGGGCCGAAGATTTTGCACTCAAATATTTTAAATTTTTTATTTTGAAGAAAGGACCGTGAGAAATATTTTGATTTAAAGTTTGAAATGAAACTTTCATTTTGAACTGAGCCACACTAACGTTGCTCAAATATTTCTGTGTTTAAGGTAATTCATATTTATAGTGCTCCAAACTAAAAATAAAAAAGAAAAATTCCAAAAATAACGAGTTATTATTATGAGGGTAAACGGATCCAGATAATCCGCTCTGTATCCGTCTGTGATACAGATAAACGGAGCGGATAATTTTCCAGATCCGGATATGAATTATTAAGAAGCGGATACGGATTACGGATTCAGATAATTTCATAGCTGTCAACGGAGCGAATATCCGAATTATCCGGACCCATTATCAATTTAAAATTCTTTTATTTCAGAGCAGCCTCTTCAATTTGCTCTCTCCTTTCTTCGCTGCGGTAAGTATACAAGGTGGGGGTTTATATATAGAGTTCTTATCTATTATCATGATATATTGTGGACTAAGTAATCTGGGATATCCGAAAATAAACATTTGTTTGGGCAACTCCTTTTTTGGGCTAACATTAATGTTTATAGCTATTAACGCTGCTATAGTATACCTCCCTCGGCCTTTTAATTTTTTACAAATTACATATTATTCGAGCCAGCTTAATCATGGGTCTAAACCGTGTTGGAAATGTATGATTCAATTAGTATTTGTATTTTCGTTTTAGCATCAGCTTAATGAATGGTTTAATTCATTGATAGAATCATGTAAGAAGAAGTGAACAGAAATTTTATTTATTTATTTTTATATTAAATTTTATAATTAGTATTTATATCATAAAGTTCATGTAACTCAATTATCCGACAATTATTCGTTTCGTATCCGTATTTAAAGATTATCCGCTCCGTATCTATATTCGTTTAAGGCAGATTTGATTTTGAATTTTGATATCCGTTTACTATCCGTATCCGTATTCGTATCCGCTCATTGAAAGACGGATACGAATATGGTATCGGTATTATCCGCTCCGAATCCGCTCCGTTTACACCTGTAGTTATTATACTCTAATTTTATTTTTTTATTATTTTAATCTGCATATATAAGTCTGCATAAAAATCCGTATATGCAGCCACATAATGCATATACGGTATGCAGTGGTTTTCCACATAAGCATGAAAACCGTATTTAAAAACATTGTAATAGGACTTGTTTAGATGTTTAATTGAGCAATTCAAATCATATAACTGGGATTCGGTCCGACCCAAACGGCAGAATTGAGAAGAAAAAAACGGAGCTTTGACTCAAGAACAGCTAATTTATTAGTTTTCATTTCATAAAAAAAAATATTGTTAGTTTTCACATAAGTTGCACCAATTGGAAAGAAAAATACGGAGCTTTGACTCAAAATTTTTTTTTTTCATATAATAACAGTACTATTAGAAGGAAAAAAGTGAACTCCTGAAAATTTAATTGAAAATTTTCCTAAGCATCCGATGGCATGCTGGAAACAAATATCAATAAAACCAAAGCTAACGAACACGTTAGGGCTCGTGGCTCCATGTATGAGAGCAGAGGGAACCGTCCCCAATGCATATATTATTATAATTATAATAAAAGTGAATTCACACCTAGGAGTAGGCCCAATAGCAGTAGAAAGCTACAGTAAACGACTAGCGAACAAACTCTGTATTCTTATCTTGTTGAAAGTGAAATAGACAAATAAGCATTGAATTAAAGTAGAGTGTGTATTACATTATCTTGTTGTTAGTTGTTAGTTGTTAGTTGTGGGCCTCTTCTCCATTGCAGAAGGCCAGAAGAGGCGGGAAGATTGTTAACTAGTTTAACTAATGTAGATTGGTCATGATTGGTAGTCTACCACTGAAAACATGCAAATCCTGTGCCTAGCTCTAAGCTCTTGGAGAAAGAGGCACACTCTTAATTAAGTTTAAATCCTTTACTTTGATGGCCAAGCTTTGTTTTATGTGTAATTGACGCTAGCTGCCCATTGTCCTTCCTTCTAATTACCATCAAGCATTTGATTTCACACTTAATTATGGTTTGTTTGTGTGAGCTTTTTTCCCCTCGCATACAAATGCTAAATACAAATTAGGTACCTAGCTTGTCTGCTGTAAAGAAACAGCAGAGTTAAGATGGGAAACTAGATCATTGTAGATTTTATCCAAATTAATCTATTTTCGTTTTATTGTTCCATTTTTATCAGAATTGTTTGCTGTACAAATTATAGTGAAACTAGATCATCTCATCTCAGTCGCACGCACATTTTTTTACAAAGGAAACACATGATGGCGATCGAGGGTTTTAAAACTACATCTCGTATTTTAGTTGCATTCTGTTCTTTTGCAACAACGTGGCAAAGGCCAAAATCGTAGGCTTCATAATTTTATGACAGAAAACATGATTCCTGATTCCTGATTCCTGAAGATGGATTCCATGTCATAATTTCTTTTATTTTATGCCATAAATTAAGTATTACAGTTCTCTATTGTGTTATATTTACAAAATTAACCTCAAACTGACAGATAGTGCATTTAGTTTTTTCTTAATCTAGCAGAAAATGTATTTCAAAAATTCATAAAATTGTACGTGGACACATTAATTTATCATAAATAAAAAAAAAGAACCAACAATTTGAGTTCGACATTAAGATTTAAAATTTTAAACTATAAACTATAAAAATATCATCTGTGATATTCAACAGCACAAAAAACTATATTTAGCTCAGCAAATAACATAAAGCAGGGGACATTTCGGAGATATTTCTTGTTTATTTTTTGGGAACCCAAACGATGTAACCTATTAAATTTCTGCTCTCTGTTATATTTCAACCAGGATTAATTGTTTTGTCAACAGTAAATTATAATAATTAATATATTTTCGCAGTGAAGACATGGATATGTGGGAATGAATGAAGAGTAATGATCCCCCTCTAGTCTCTATCTTGCAATCAGTAGCACAAGAACCTTAATTAAGTGTTGGTCTCACTTAGTACACTTCTCCCACGTGCACTTACAAACTTTACTCTACTCACAGATTTTGTTATAAAATTAAAATATATATATATTTATCAATTAATGCTGCCATCTCGAATGTTGGGTAGTCAATACAGTTCACTCATCCAATTTTTAACCCAATCTCTACTGTGCCCACGAGTAGATGAACAGGTAAAAATCAAAATATTAGAAAACAAAATTCACTTCCCCAAAACAAATCCATTCTTTAACTTTTACAAATTAAAAAAATCAATTTATAGGAAATTTATAGGAAACAAGATCGATTGTTATCTAGAACCGTATTGATGATTCAATTTGACTAGTTGGATCTCAGTACTTTTCCTAAGTTGAAGTGTGTTTTCGCCACAAAAAATTTAAAAAATAACTGAGACCAAAGTCACCGAATCATTGATTTGATCCCAATAAAGACCGTTAAATTCGCGATTTTTCTCATTTATTTTCTCTTTTTCACCCAGACTCTCATTGTCATTGGAAAAAGGCCAATGAGATCGAATATTGATTCGGTCACATTGATTTTCCACACTGAGCCACTACCAAGTTCTTCTTCTACTTCAAAAAAAAAAATATTCCACACTGTATGGCTGTTGGTATGATAATTTGAGAAAATTAGTGAAACTGTATCATTGATATTGTTCTATATATTTATCAGAAAAAAATAATCAGTCTTGTTTATGACAAATTAATTTTATTTATTTATGTTGTTCTATATATTTATCGGAAAAAAAATAATTAATCAATGATTGATGTTGTTGTATTTCTGTTGATCACTAAACAGTTATTTTCGTAAGTTGTTAGAAACTTGAGTTTGGTAGTAGCGACGCAGCTTACAAAATTGTTAAACAAGAAAGAATTTTTTTTATTTTTTTATTCTGTCCGACCCAAACGGCAGAATCTGTGAATCAGCAAATTAAGAGAGAGTCTGAGCGGTACCATGTTTCCCGAGATAATGTCTCGTGCGGGTGCGGGTGCGGGTACGGTCAGAAAGATTAAAGGTACAGTAGCAAAATAACAAATAAAAGCCCCAAATTCTACTAATAATAAAAAGCCCCACTAATACTATTTATTGCCTGACCCTGACCACACCGATTCATGAGCCCGTGTCAGCCTTTGCTCAAATTTTACGGACCCCAAAAAAAATTTAATACTTATACAAAGCCCCCCCTTATTTTTATAATGTACAGAGACTTACGGTAAATAACAACAAAAATGATATTAAGTTTTACAGGGGGTCCGTAAATGCGTAACTTCACTTTTTACATTTTAAATAAAAATTAAATGCGTATCTTAGACTTAGGTTTTTTTTTTTTTTTTTTTTAAGAAAAAAGTTAACTGTATTTGTCATAAATTTTACATGTGAAGCGCGATAGCCTCAAATTTTCTTGTAGTTATATCACATTAATTTGCCTTAAACTTTCAAACCAGATATAATTATTCAAAACATACTTTCTCACATATTGTCTTAATAATAATAATTTTGACAAATTTCAGTTGAATTTGATTTTCCTTCAATTGGTCTATAATTTGTGTGTAACTTTACTTTAAATGAAAACGCTGATCGCTGATCCCGTAATTTAAAAATTGAAGCAAAATTGGACTCGTGGTTTGTTTGAATAATAATTAATCGTTTACAGAAAATATGTTGTGATAAATTCTCATTTCGACATTTTTTGTTTGAATAATAATTAATCGTTTACAGAAAATAAGTTTGAAACCATCAGCTCTCTTCGAGTCCATCTCCTAAGTGTTTATTTAAAATTTATCTTTAAACTATTTCTAATATATAATCATAAAAAATATTGATCATGGACTGTATATTTAAAAATAATTGAACGGCTATTTTTTTGTAAACACAATAGTATGTTTATATTTTATTATTATATATTAAAAATAATTAACTTACTATTACAAAACAACTAATAAATTTTTTATATACACATAATATCTGTTGAAAATTTAAACACCTAAACACATTCAATGGAAACACAGAAGACCAGCACGGTGAAGGGAACAAATTTCTGGACTTGTTGCTCTTTTCTTTACGCCCAATTTCCCAAACCCCACCCACCATCTACCTGATTAATTTTAATTTACAATGTCAATTTCAATATTCATGGGGACATACCTTTTATAATTGTTTTTCTCATCAAAGCTTCATTTGTTTTCAAAATGTTTCGCTTAAAATTATAATTCATAGCAAAACTAACTCAAACTAACTGTTAGATTTTATGTATATTATTTTCTCTATACACGTACAAAAGATTACGGCATATCAACTTTGTTTTAATTGGTATCAAGAACTTGTAAAAATTTGTTGATGTGGAATAATTATAGACGATGATTTAACTTATTAATTCATATAAAAATAAAACCGAAAATGATAAATTATGTATGTGCATATAGAAAAAATGATATATATCGCATCTAATGATTTTATTTTGACATATAGGTTTTAAAATATTTTGTTATTAGAAAATTAAAAAGTGGAGGTTCGATGAAGCCACAAAAAAATAGAAATATTTGAACCCTCTAATATTATAACTGTAAAAATTTAAAAACTAAGTTTGTCACGAAGAACCACAATTAGATGAAATTAATAGCATTTCTGTTGGTTTTATAAATCACCAGAGTAGGCAGAAAAATGTTGATAAGGTTGAAAAACAATTAAATATGGTTTCATCAAATTGATACTAGTTAAACATCTTAAGAGCTTGGTAGCAAAAGATATTGTCCCTAACGGTATCTAGAGCACAGTCAATATGGAGTTGTTTAAAATTAAAAATCCTATAACTTGTAATTATTGGTCGGATAGACAAGTTAAAAGTCGTTCATGTAATTAAGTAAATCTATCTACGTAAAATATTGGCAAAATAAAGAACTCATGAATTTAAATAAATAAATAGAATTAGAGAAAGTGACACAAAAGTCGATAACGGAGTTCGGCCAACTAAAGAACCTGCGTCTCCGGGGCTACACAACCAAAAACTAGGCACGCATTTATATTATCCAATACATAAAAGAATTCAAGAGTAGTGACCAGGCGAGCCAACACTTCCAACAGTCCACAAAACAGAGAAGTTGAGCACTACAAGCTCAAGAAGAGAACCGTGAGCACAACATCTCACAAGCAAGTACAACAGCTTGGGCGTAGGCGAGCAGCAACAATTGATCTAAGTTCATACAATCACTAACTTCACTCTAATCTCACATAGGTGCAAGTTACATTTGAGGTTGTTCGAAGATAACTTAACAAGTTTAGGGCTACAAAGACCAACTGGACTAAGCTCACAACTTCTCAAATGATTCTCAAGTGTAAGGTTCTTTTAGGGTATTTTCTGTGGCTTCCTTAGACAAACCACAGAGGCCGTTATTAATAATGGGAGTCAAAGGAAGAGCCAATGGCTCTGAATGCAGATCACAAGATCTAAGTAGTATTTAGGAATCTAGTCTATTTTGCTTGTGCCTAGTCTTCCAGTATTGACCAATTACAGCGTTATTTGAATTTTGAATCGGACTTCCAGCAATACAACGGTTAGACTCGGGCAGTCAGAACCTCATATCAACTTTACCATACTTTTGGATATAAATTAAAATTGATAAAAACAAAATGGTAAAGTGTGATCTTCATAATCTTCATGATCTCGATCCTATGATCTTTTGTAATCTTTATGATTAAGCATATTGTCCATATTCGACATTCCAAATATTTCGTGTGAATATTCCATCAGATCATTTGCATTAAATTATTCCTTATAGTTCGAAAAGATCACGTATCTGATTATCTTATACAACTTATCACGTCAACTTGTCATGATATGTATCTTTGACTTGGTTTAACCTTCAGACATAACAACTAAACATGTATATATCTCAAACAAAAAAACTGTAAAATTTAATATTTAATATGTTTTACAAATTAGTCAAACAACATAGAAGATTGCTTACAACAACAAAAGAGTCGGCTCATCACTTTGTTGTGTCTTTTGGTTAACAAATAAGATGGAGAGAGAGAATTTTAAGTCTCATTTAAGAATCCCAAATTTTTTAATCTAGAAATAAAGTGCTATGTTGTTCCTCTCTAACTAGGACGAAGGAGAGAAATAATTTTCCAAAATAAGGAGGAGAGAGAAAGAGTGTTAAATAACTAATTCTCGGTCCTTTTAATAGAGTTGTACAATTGATACAGTTTCATATATTTATCGAGAGAAAAAAATCTTATTTTCAACAGATTGATTGTTTAATTTATGAAAATAAAAGATTGAAGAATTCACAGCAGACTAGCTACTTATTGGGATTCAGTATACTATTTTTTTCTGTACTATAATTTGTTGATCCACTAAACAATTTATTTTGCAAGTTGTTAGAAATTTGAGTTAGTTAATAGCGACGCAGCTTACAAAGTACAAATGGGTCGCTAGTAACAAACAGCAGAATCTGTGAATCATCAATTTAACAGAGAGTCAGACCGGTACCATCATAACATGTTTCCCGAGACAATGTCTCGTGCGGGTGCGGGTGCGGGTACGGGTACGGTCACAAATAAAAGTCCCAAAATACTCCTAATAATAGAACGGTATTATTGGGCTTTAAGATCCACTAATTGCCAAGTTAAAAAGAACGGTCCAGATCCACTAATTGTAAAAGATTCCCTTTTCAGGTAAGTAATGGAGAGGATGTGAATTCCTATTGCCTCACCACACCGATTCATGGGAATGGACTCTGCTGCTTTTCTCTCAGAAAAACAGTGTCTTTTTTTTTCTATCTAACTATTCAAATTTATTGAGATTTGTGCATGAAAAAGTTTCTTTAACCGAGATACGTGAACGGAAAAAATTTTGAACCGTTAGATTCGAAAAAGGTGGACGCTGCTTTTCTCTTAGAAAAGCAGCAGAGTCGGACCTCGATTCATGAGCCCGTGTTAGGCTTTGCTCAAATTTTACTTCAGGACCCCAAAAAACATTGAATACTTACGCAAAGGTCTTTCAAAATTAATTATAAAATATTAATTATATCCAGTTTAGCTGGGTTAAAATGCCCAAACTGGCCGAAAAATGGCCGATTGGATTAAAAATTAGTTAGGACCAGTCATTTTTTGACCGGTCAGAAGGGTTTTTTTTTTTTTTTGAAATATTTTGTTAGATTACTTCCGATAATATATAATTAGCATAATTATACTAAAATATGTTAAATTACTTGAAATTATATTAAATTACGCTAAATTAAGTTAATATCTTTACTGAGAAGGCGAAAAACGACGACGAAACTTCAACGGCCATAGAACAACGCTCGAGCGTCCGATTTCAGCAAATGATCACGTTTCGGAAAACTTGCAAAAATATGCATGCATCGGTGACCGCTTTGCCGTTCTTTGAAATTTAGAATTGTCAAAAATCAAAGGGAAGAGCCTCAAAATTGAGTTGAAATTTCCGATTAAGATTTTTATTTTTTATTTTTCGATCTAAGTAGTTCAGTAAATTGGTTATATAATGAACTTGTAGAATACCAATTTTTACTATTTTTGGAATTTTTTTACTATTTTTTACGATTTATGAAAGATGGCACTAAATCGGCCTAATTTAGCGTATTTCTATATAATTTAGTGTATTTCAGTATAATTAGCATAATTAACGTAATTTAGCGTAATTTAGCATAATTTAGTGTAATTTAGCTTAATTTAACGTAATTTAACATAATTTCAAGTAATTTAGAGTATTTTAGTATTGGGAAAAGATTTTTTTCCCCGGCTCCTATCCCCCATTCATCTTCCAATCATTAATTATACAAGAGACCACAACTTCAAGCACAAAAAGACAAAAGAAAACGCTTATCAATCATTAATTACGTGTAGGGCCGCTTATATTTGAAAAATTTATAACTGATGCGCACAAGTCTTCATATATAATACACTAAATATTCATATTTAAGATATCAAGTATTTAAAAAAAAACTAGACACATCACTCACCCATCTTTTACACGTTTTTAGAGGTGATTTTTTTTCTCCGTTCACTCTAATCAATATTTCTGACAATCTATGAAGAATTTTACGAATCTAAAATCACAAACGTTTTCTACGTAATTTTCTCTTTCAAATGAGATCCATAATGAAGTACTTTTGAGTTATCCGTCGCGTAAGTATTCATACCTCGTAAAATTATTTATATCTTGTCGTGCAAGTATTCATACCATGTCGAGCAAGTATTCATACCTCGTCGAACAAGTATTCATACCTAAGATATAAAGTATTTTGGAAAATGAAACTGGATATATCACACGCTCATCTTTTACATGTGTCTAGTTTTTTTTCCAGTGATTGAGTGTACTGGACACTTCCAGTGATTGAGTGGGCTGAATCGGACAAGAAAACCGAAGAGAAAGATAGAGTGTACTGGACACTTCCAGTGATTGAGTGGTAATGAAAGTTTAATTGGTAAAAAATGAGTGAATGATGTGTCCAGTTTTTTATTTGTGAAATATTGATGAGGTATGAGTACTTGCTCGATGAGGTATGAATACTTGAATGACGAGGTATAAATACTTGTGCAACAGACAATTCGAAAGTATGTCATCATGGATCTCATTTGAAAGAGAAAATTGTGTAGAATACGTTCGTGGTTTTAGATTTGCAAAATTTCTCACAGATTGTCAGAAATATTGGTTAGAGTGAACGGAGAAAAAAAATCACATCTAAAAACGTGTAAAAGATGAGTGAGTGATGTGTCAAGTTTGTTTGTAAAAGATGGCTCCTATCCCCCGTTCATTCTGCGATAATGACGCGTTTTGTTTTGTCTTTTAGCGCTGAAATTTGTGGTTCCCTCTTAATTAGCTGTCAACAAAGACAATTATTGACCGGAGAATGAACGGGGGATAGGAGCCGGAGGATAGTTAGTCGGTCCCTTTAATCTAACAAATATTTAAAAAAAAAACCCTTGGCCGGTTGGGTTATTTTTAAAAATACCCAGAAAGTTTGTGTACATTTGACATTTTTTCTGCGCAAAACTTGAATAATTTTTGTATTGTAAAAATCAAGTATATAACTTTATTTATTTTAATCAGTGTTCTAAATAGCGCGCTATAGCGGCGCTATAGCGGCGCTATAGCGTTTTTGGACCCCAAACGCTACGCTACGACATCAAAATGCGCTATTTGCGCTACGGCCGCTATAGCGGCCGCTACAGCGCTATAGCGGTCCGCTACGGCGCTATTTGCGCTATACAATATGGGTTTTTTTTTTTTTTTTTTTTTTTAAGCAATTTATATGGGTTTTAAATAAAGATAAAAAAAAATCTCAAACCGAAATTGAATTTGTTGCTACTTACTACAAATAAATCAATTTGAAATTGGGAATAAAAATTGAAATTTGAATAGAAAAAAAAGTCCAAACCGGAATTAAAATTTGAATAGAAAAAAAAAATAGATTATGTCATGAATCATGATACTTAAGATATTTTTAATAGGAAAAATCGATAGTTTATGATATTACTATGGATATTTTGAACAGCAATTTGGACTTTGTACGGGTTCAATATGAATATTATAATTTCTTAATTACTTTGGTGTTATTTATTGTTCTATGAGACCTTAAATAATGTTGATATTTAGTACAAATATTGAATATACGAAATGTAAAAAAAAAAACGCTATTTGGAATAGCTTCCGCTATAGCGACGCTATTCGCTATAGCTTTTTTTTTAACCTTCCCGCTACGACGCTATAAACGCTATTTAGAACCTTGATTTTAATACAACATCAGCTCGTCAAGGAAAAGGTTCAAAAAAAAATTGCATGATTTCAGGACATGTTCATATGGGATTTATATCTCGAAGCAAAATTTGAAGACTTTTAATACGAAAACAACTACATAAACAAGTATGGTATGGCCATATTACTACATGCACGAAATGAAGCAGTAGACAGTAGTAGTAAATCACATAATTGGCAGCGTGGTGAAGGCCAAGCACGCTTAATATTCGTAAAACACAAAGGTTTTGCATCTCTTATAAACTTTCCAAAGCTAAAATTAAAATGTACCCGGGTCTTCGTGCAAGTAAAAAAAATAAGTTTGAAACGGTCAGCTCTTTTAATGACACGTTGAAATGAAACACAAAGACGAACAAGGTGAAGTGAACAAATTTGTGGACTTGTTGCTCTTTTAATGGAAAGTGGGGATAGTTTTTCTTTTCATTAGCCCAATTTCCCAAACTCACTCACCATCTCTCTCGGTAAAACCAAACTTGTTCAAATTTATCTATTTTTTTTTATCGCTGACGCTTGGCCTCTTGTACGACCAATCAAACAGTCTCCTCCGCCTCTTTTCAGTTTTTACCCTGTTGGCCTGTTCCCTGTTCATGTACAAGATCTTTTGCTTAATTCTTTTTAGAGATATACTCCCTTTTCTCTTAACAAACCTTGTCAAATTATCCGAATTTTTTTAGTTACCACCCATTAAATAAAAAATAATTAAATACCACTCAAACCAATACAAATTTATTCATACCACTCCTGCGCCCTTAGTCCGCGCACTAAATTGGACTGGTGCGTACACTGGAGAAGGGCAACACAAATTCATTCATACCACCCATGCACCCTCATTTTGGGTACTAAATTGGGCTGGTGCGTACACTGGAGAAGGGCACCACTTGATGCGCGTACTGGAGAGGCAGAGAAAAATTTCGGTCAAAATTGTATATTCACTTGAGAGTATAATAGTTTATTTTATTTTTCCGCAGAGAAAAATCTTTGCTAGATTTATCTTAATATCTTTTCTAAAAAAATTGAAAATGTCTGTTTCGATAATTATGGGAATATACCATTTATAATTGTTTTTCTCATTGAAGTTTCATTTTTTTTTTGCCTCTATCGGGTCTCTCTGTTTTTTTTAAACGTTAGTGACTTAAAATTTAAAACTCAACAATAACCAAGTCTTATTCAAACCAGTGTTATAAAAAACGTCCGTTTATGTCGATTAATCGTTAGCGGTGACCAAACCGTTATGGATTTTTTTGACTAATCGGCCGATTATTCTCAATTATGGTCGATTATTCCTAATTATTTCCAATTAATCGCTTGGCGGTACCATGTCCGTCTGACGACCGCATACCGTTATTTACAACACTGATCCAAACAAGTTGTTGGTAGGCTAAAAATGAAGCCTTTATGGAAATGAAAATTTAAAACTGTTAGATTTGATTTTGATATATATTATTTTTTCCATGCATGTATAAAAGATTATGGTATTTCGACTTTCTTTTAATCGGTATCAAGAGCTTGGAAAAATACATTGACGTGAATAAATTATATATATACTTTTAAAATCTTCGTAGAGTCTGCGAAGTCATGAGCGGGGTTTGAACATGTGAATAAATTATAGACGTTGATTTTATCTTATTAATTCATATAAAAGCAAACTGAAAAACAATAAACTTTTTATCTACATGTTAGAGAAAATAATGTAGACCACATCTAATAGTTTTATTTTAACATGTAAATTTTAAAAGTTTTTGTTATTAAAAAATTAAAGGTTGAGGCGTGATGGAGGTACAAATAATAAAGACATTTGAACTTTCGTTTAAAATAATACACCGTTAAAATTAAAAAAACTAAGTTTGTAACGAACAACCATAATTAGCTGAAATTAATAGCATTTCTATTGGTTTTAGAAATTATCCGAGTAGGCAGAAAAATGTAGATAAGGTATTGAAAAACAAATAAACATCTTAAGGGCTTGTTAGCAAAAAGGTCACCTCGTCACTCTGCCTGTGCCTTTTGGTTAACAAATAAGAAGGGGAGAGAGAAATTTAAGACTCGTTTAAGAATCCCAAAATCTAGATATAAGTGCTGCGCTGTCCCTCTCTAATTACGTAGAAGAGAGAGAAATGATTTTCCAAAATAAGGAGAGAGAGAGAGAGAGACTGAGAGAGTGTTAAATAACTAATTCTTGGTCCTTTTACTTTAACACAATCTCCTAAGTTCTGCCTATCTCGCATTATCATCAAATTTTTTTTCACTTCCACGTAAGCCTCTCTAATGTGGAATCTATTCTCATTTAAATGACTAAAATACCCCTAGGGTAAAATATGGTTTCGGGTTTATATGGGATAAAATTGACCAAGATTGTAATTTGACTAGATGGGGCCTAGGGATTGGATTATTTGGGAATTAGGATTATAAATGTTTCAACTTTCAACATATCGCCATGAGCGTGTTATTGGACTTCCCTGGGAGAGAGAGAGAGAGAGAGTTCTTTGGACCTTTTTAGGGCCCAAAATGGGAATATTTTTTTTTTGTCTTTCTTTAATTATTTCTCAAGTTGCTAATTATTCATGGAGGGTAGGGATGTCAATTATATCTTTTTAATCATTTATCCTACCCGTACCGTATTCATAAAGGCGGATATGGGTAAGATTTTTTTTCATTAGTTTATCGGGTATTAGTATGGGTAAGAATTTTTTTCGTTAGCTAAACGGGTATAGGTATGGGTAAAGGCTATTTCGTACCCGTTACCCTATAGGGTAATTATATAAAATAATATTATATGATAATGTTTGAGCAATAATTAGTGATGGTAAAATATATTTTTGTGATATTTCATATAATAATATTTTTGTAATAATTAGTGATGTACATTTGTTATTTAATGTATGTTTTTTGCTATAAGAAAAATGTTAAACATATTACTTTTATTTGCATGTTTGTTATTTAGTTAAATAATTGAATTTATTCGATTAGATATTTGTGTTTTCAAATTCTCTTGTTTTATAAAAAAAAAATTTAGTTGAAATTGATTGTACATTTTTTTATTTATTAATAATGTGATTGCATATGTGTGAAATGATGAGTTTTGATATTCTATATGTAAAACATAATAAAATTAATTATTATTCTTCGTTATCCACCCGCTACTATTTTGTTACCCGATAATTTTAATTGGTATGGGTAAGGTAGAGTAAAGTCAATTTTTAATGGGTAAGGGTAGAGTATGGATAAGATCAATTCTTAGTGAATATGGGTATGAAAATCCAACCCGTATCGTACCATTGACACCCCTAATGGAGGGGATTAAGAAAAAGTAGATTAATAAAATTTTAATGCTTGCTCCAATACTCCATGTCTTAAAAGACATTAAAATATTTTAAAATGCAATGATGCTCGGAGTGTCTGTGATTACGATGCAATTAGACTGTCTACCAATAACCGGCGGAGCAACGCCTGAAGAAGAACAGGAAAAATGTAATCAATTGTGATCCTTTCTTATTAGAGCAACGTCTGAAGAGTTCGCTTGAAATAATATCTCAAACTTTAAAGCAAAAAAAGTCTAGAAATTAAAATGCTGAAAAGGTATTTTACCAGAATACAGGAGTCATGAGAGCTCCTTAGTCAAACTAGGTCATGAAGCAACAATTTTTTTTTTGGAAATTTATGTATCTAACAATTGACTATTATTTCCATTTTGACTGTCCAAAATTTATTGGGCACATTTAATAAGTAATAACTCAAACCCAGTGAACATCACCATAACCATGTACAAGTTCTGAAAAGTAAAAATTAGGGGATCCAGTGATCCAGTTGCATTTGCTGGTAGATTTTAGTCAGCATTTTCCGAGTACTAGGAAGAAAAAGACAGTATCTACAGTGGCATAAATTAAGGCTAAAGACCTGGATGGGCCCCATAAAAAAGATGGGACAAAGAGAGCAGCCCTAGGTCACGTGGAAGGGAACGTTTAATTTGTGACCTTTTGATACCTACCTATTTATTTGCAAGTTAGATTTTCTTGGACAAACTCAGGCCAGTTTGACATCCTTTTCTATACTTTTAAAAACGCTCTAACATATTTTTTGAATTTTTTTAACAGTTGTCAATGACATCAAGCCAACCGAGATACACAAGAAAGACAGAACAGAGCTGCTCGAGATGCACGAGATAATTTTTTTATTTTTTTATTCAATTCCAACTTTCAAAAAAAATATTAAAACAATTTGATTTAACACTGAAATTTTTGTTTGTAAATTTGCAGGTTGAAAAACAATCAATGGATTGAAAAACAATCTACCTAGGAGTTAAATTTACATTTTAATGTATTGGAGTTAAAAGCAATCAATGGACCTTGTTTATTTTAGGTTTATTAGACGTATTTTTATTGTACTTGTGAGAACATATGTATTATAATTTTCTATTGATGACTTCTTTATTTTTATTGTTAGGTTATTATTTGATTAAACAATACTTAATTTCCTATATTTTACACTAAAAAAACAAATTGGTAAACTAAAATAAACTTTTTAACTAAATACAACAAAACCACTCATTTTTCTGGAAAAAAAAAGGAGGGACCGCTGGGCCATTTGGCGGACCCCCAGGCTGGGGCCGTAGAGACATTTGGCGGCCCCCAGTCTTTGGGGCCGCCAAATGCCCATGTGGCCCCTGTATTTGTCGAGTTACCTAGATCTGGGGTGATTTGGTTTATTTTTTTATGCTATAAATAAAAATTTCGGCTAGTTAAGAGAAAAGATAGGCAAGTGGGGTTTCAAACGAATTATCATGACGTGGAGATAACAAAAGTGGTGTCAATTTTGTCATTTTGAGACTGTTATCTGAGAAGAAAATATTATTTCTCTCTTTACAATCTCGAATAGTAGTTATTCCAACATTTACAAGGAATAAAGAACAACATCTATTCTAACTATTATAAATAACAAAAATATTATTTGAATGCACGTTACTATTCCGAATAGTTTATATTTTCTAATAGTCTCTATTCTTGACACGTCCAAACATACCAAAAGTACAATGCAAATTAAAAATTAGATGTACATTAGAGTTACTGAAAAAAACCACAGATACTAGTGTCATAAACTTTTTACAAAAGAGCTTGTCATTTTAAGATTTTGTTTTCATTGTTATTACTAAAGCAATTCATATTGTGAATAACAACATAACACTTGAGAGTTGAGACCATTTTTTCATGTTTATTTTGAATATTAATTCTTACAATAAGATGACAATGAATATAATTGAATATTATTCAGAAATTATGTTAGTATAACTGACTAACTAGATTATCTGCTATATTTCAAATAGCTCTGATAAAAGGAGTAGAACTAGGGTGTTCCTAAGCTCACCAAGCTTCTCGTGAGCTCAACTCTAAAACCTATCGAATTGATTTCAAACGACATTTCCAAACCGTTAGATGTTTAATTTATATTAAAATGTGGTTGGGGACCAAATTTTACATTTTTTGGAACTTTTTTACTATTTATCAAGCTGGTTTGAAAACTGTTGTTTTCCAATGGCGTAGAATTTTAATAAAAACAACGGTTTTCAAACCGGCTTAATAAATAGTAAAAAAAGTTTCAAAAAATATAAAATTTGATCTCCAAGCACATTTTAATATAGATTGAACATTTAACGGTTTGAAAATATCGTTTGAAATTAATTCGATAAGTTTTAGAATTGAGGTGACGAGAGGCTTTGGTGAGCTCAGGAACACCCTAGTTCTACTCCTTATAAAAGATATATCTTGGCCTTCGTACATATATTATATTATTATATAACAGAGCTACAGAGACCTAAGTGATAAGACCATACCATTTGGAAATGGTAGCCAATAAACCTCAGGAAACCCCTCAGAGAGTGAGAGAGAGCAGACCATGACCTCCTTTCCCGGTCTCCCGAATGGACATTAAACACTAGTTTGTTCGTAGTTTCAATCTCAAGCAACCCCTCTCTCCTCTCCAATCTACGCTTCTCTCACATGCCACATTTCTCTTCCCTTCCCTCCCCTGTTATTGATTTCTCCATGATCATCTCTCTTTGAATAAAACTAATGCTTCTCTCATCTCTGTAATTTACCCACGCCCCACGGCCCCAGAGAACAAAAATGGTTGCTGCCACCACCACCACCACCATCAACCCCTTCTTCTCGCTCATCATCTTTCTCTCTCTAACCCAGACGCTGCATTCTCTCTCCCAAGACGGGAAGGCGCTTCTCTCGCTCCTCCCCTCCACCCCATTCTCTCTCCTCCCTTCATGGGACCCCTCCTCCGCCACCCCGTGCTCATGGCAAGGTGTCACATGCTCTCCTTCTTCACGGGTCATTTCTCTGTCTCTACCAAACACCTTTCTCAATCTCTCCTCCACTTCTTCCCTCATTTCCACACTTTCCTCTCTACCTGACCTCCAGCTGCTCAATCTCTCTTCTTCTAACATTTCTGGCATACTTCCCTCCTTCCCTTCTCTACCCTCTCTCCGCCTCCTTGACCTTTCATCCAACTCTCTCACTGGCCCACTACCATCCTCTCTCTCCTCTCTCTCTTCCCTTCAATTCCTGCTTCTCAATTCAAACCAGTTCACTGCCACCATACCAGCTTCTCTGTCTAACCTCACCTCACTTCAAGTACTCTGCCTCCAAGACAATCTCTTCAACGGCACCATACCTTCTCATTTTGGTGCTCTCACATCTCTTTCTCAGTTTCGAATAGGCGGTAACCCGTACCTTACCGGGCCAATACCATCGCAACTCGGGCTGCTAACAAACCTCACCACATTTGGTGCTGCTGCTACTGGGTTATCGGGTCCGATACCGCCCGAACTAGGCAACTTAGTGAACCTCCAAACACTAGCTCTGTATGATACTGAAGTTTCCGGCCCAATACCGGCTTCTCTTGGGTCTTGCACCGAGTTGCGGAATCTCTACTTGCACATGAACAAGCTTACTGGCCCCATACCCCGTGAACTTGGGAAGTTACAGCAGCTGACAAGTATGTACCTCTGGGGAAACGGGTTGACGGGTTCGATACCAGGCGAGCTATCTAATTGCACTTCCTTGGTAATTCTAGACCTCTCTGGAAATAAGCTCTCAGGTAAAGTCCCGGGGAGTTGGGAAGACTGGCCCTGTTGGAGCAACTCCACTTGTCAGATAATGCACTTTCTGGTACTATACCAGCTGAGCTAAGCAACTGCTCTAGCTTGACCGCCCTACAGTTGGACAAGAATGCCTTTTCTGGTACCATCCCTCCACAAATCGGTAATTTGAAGAACTTGCTAAACCTGTTCCTGTGGGGTAACTCGATTTCTGGTGCAATACCAGCCTCGCTTGGTAATTGCACTGAACTCTATGCGCTAGACCTTTCGAAAAACAGGCTTGTTGGGGTAATACCCGATGAAATTTTTGGTCTAAAGAAGTTGAGTAAATTGCTCCTGTTGGGTAACTCACTGACAGGTGTGGTCCCACCAAGTGTGGCTAACTGTCAGTCATTAGTCAGATTGCGTCTTAGTGAGAACCAGCTGTCAGGTGAAATACCGAGAGACCTCGGTAAGCTGCAAAACCTTGTTTTCTTGGACCTCTACTCTAACCAACTTACTGGAAAGCTACCTCGAGAGATAAGTAATATTACTGTACTAGAGTTACTGGATTTGCATGATAATGCACTTACGGGTGAGTTACCAGTTGAGTTGGGGGCATTGATGAATTTAGAACAACTTGACCTGAGTCATAATAATTTGACAGGAGAGATACCAGAGAGTTTTGGTAATTTTAGTTACCTTAATAAGCTCATGTTGAACAATAACCACCTTTCTGGGGCAATACCAGCATCCGTTAAGTATTTACAAAAGCTTACCATGCTCGACCTTAGCTATAACAGGCTATCGGGTCCTGTATCACCTGAGATTGGGTCCTTGAGGAGTCTTAGCATTAGCTTGGACTTGAGCTCAAACCAGTTCTCAGGTCTGTTGCCTGAAGAACTGTCAGGTCTAACCCAGTTGCAAGCCTTGGATCTTTCCAATAATTCCCTTTATGGTCCCATTTCGGTCTTGGGCATGCTCACAAGCCTCGCATCTCTTAACATATCAAATAATAACTTCTCGGGTCCATTACCTGTTACCCCATTCTTCCGAACCCTTTCACCGAATTCATATGTTGGGAATCCTAATTTGTGTCAATCCTTTGATGGGTACACTTGCTCTTCGGATTTTCGCCGTACTGCATTAAGGTCGATCAGAACCATTGTTTTGGTATGTGTCATATTGGGTTTGATCGCTTTTGTGCTTTTAGCGGCATGGTTTTTGATCAACCGAAATAGGAGGTTAGCAATTGAGAAAGCCAAGAAGCTATCATCTCATGGGGGAGATGATTTCTCTTATCCATGGAGCTTTACGCCATTTCAAAAATTGAATTTCACGGTTGATAACATTTTGGAGTGTTTGAAAGATGAGAATATACTTGGGAAAGGTTGTTCTGGGGTTGTGTACAAGGCTGAAATGCCAAATGGAGAAATAGTAGCAGTTAAAAAATTGTGGAAGACAAAGAGGGATGAAGAGCTGATCGATGCATTTGCAGCTGAAATTCAAATTTTGGGGCACATTAGGCACCGTAATATTGTCAAACTACTTGGGTATTGTTCTAACAAATGTGTTAAGCTTCTTATATACAACTACATATCCAATGGCAATTTGCAACAATTGTTAAAGGAAAATAGAAGTCTGGATTGGGACACGAGGTATAAAATTGCAGTGGGTGCAGCTCAAGGATTGGCCTATTTGCACCATGATTGTGTACCGGCAATTTTGCACAGAGATGTGAAGTGTAATAATATTTTGCTTGATTCGAGATATGAAACCTACTTGGCGGATTTTGGCCTGGCAAAGCTGATGAATTCACCAAATTTTCACCATGCCATGTCGCGGGTTGCTGGTTCATATGGATACATTGCACCAGGCAAGTTATTCTACTGTAACATAATATAATTTTACCTGGTTTCTGGTTGATTAGTTGGCACTGCCTGATTGTCTTCTTTTTAGATTTAAATGCTTTTAGTTGAAGTACAGGGGAGACCTAGGAATTGGTTGATAATTGCTTAGGTCAATGATAGGAATCAAAAGTACATCAATGTATATTTTAAATGTTACTTAAGCCAGTGTTCCAGTACCACTGTACCAGTGGAGCCTTATTTACTCAAACAAGTCTTTATGGAGCCTCTTCCTAATCTTGTTGCTAAAGGCAAGGGTTTCATGTTCAATTATTCATTTCAATTTTTCTCTGCAAACCAAGCAATAGGCCTTTACAAGTTTGTCTCAATAGGTCTGTCACAACTTCAATTCAAATCAACTTTAATTTGACTAAACCTCTATTACAATCCATCTAGAATAGTGCCATGTGTGCAGCAGAAATGTCAAACACTATGTACTTTCAAATTTTTTGCTTTCTTGATTTATTATTATCTGGAAATGTGCATCAACAAACTTAAAGCCCTGGTACACATCATGCACAGCAATTCTACTTATCCAATGCATTAAATTGACCCCGACATTTTGTTTCTTATACAGAATATAGCTACACAACAAACATAACCGAGAAAAGCGATGTGTACAGCTATGGGGTGGTCCTCCTTGAGATACTCAGCGGGCGGGCTGCAATTGAGCGGTCCCCACCATCAGCAGGCACCGATGTGGGCCTCCACATAGTGGAGTGGGCAAGGGATAAAATGGGTAGCCTTGAGCCGGCAGTAAGCCTTCTTGACCCTAGATTGCGTGGCATGCCTGATCAAATAATTCAAGAAATGCTTCAGACATTAGGCATTGCAATGTTTTGTGTAAACCCGAGCCCGGCTGAAAGGCCGGCAATGAAGGAGGTGGTTGCACTGTTGAAGGAGGTCAAGAGCCCCACTCCGGAGGAATGGGGGAAGGTTTCGCAGCAACCGCTGATCAAAGGCGGGAATAGCACTTAATTGGTAGAAGAGATGAATTCGGGTTTTGCAAATTCGATTAATAAATTTGGAGTTTGGGTTTACAGGAAGAATATTAAGGATTTAGGGTCGTTAGTATTTATTTTCATTTACATATTATTCATTTTCTTCATTTTTCCCTTTTTTTTAGATGTTTGTATATAGTTCGTTTATGTTGGGAGACTTGGGACATTTTCAAAGGTACTAAACTACTAATGTAATGTGTGCGTTGGTATCTCCATTTAATTCAAGCACTTCATTTTATGCTCAGGCTATCATCAAACCAAACCCGAAATTTCAGCAGCATGCCGGACCAAAATAAATAAATTCAAGAAACGGTTGCGACTTCTAAAATTCAAATTTTTTTAATTTTTTTGTGGAGACTATAACTAAACTTTTGTTTGCAAGTAAATTAGTATATGAAGATTATGTTAAGCGATTTAAATTAATTATTTAAATTTTAAAATTGAATAAATAACACAAACCGTTATGCATATTACTATGAACTCACTCAATTACAAAATCACTTTTCACGCTCCTTTTTAATAGTGCAAACGGTGAATCAAAGAAATGAAAATGCATAGACATGCAAATGTGACATGTTTACAAGAACAAGACGGACAAGGCACATGCAAAAAGACCAATCATGCCCCTTTTATCGAGTAACAACTAACAAGGAAAAGGGGCCTACTTCTGAACAAGGGCCGGTGCATTCGGCCATGCAAAAATGTTTTTTTTCTCTAGGGCCCACCTCTTGTGTTCCTTTGGCGCCAACACAGCCTTTTGGCGTAGCCATGGTCTCCAGTTGGACTATCCGTACAACAAATTATTTTTCTCCAGTTGGAAAGGAATAAATTAGACAATATGCAACTGTAGATTATTAACTCAAAGAATAATTGAAAAGGAAAATCAGAGTTGAGAGACGTAATAGATATAATCAATAATATAAGGCTGTGCTTCACAAAACATAAATGAAATTGATTTGAAATTCAGGACCATCCAAAAACAGTGACTTTCTACCCATCTAAACAAGTAGTAAAAAAAAAAATTGTAAAATTGTAAAATTTAGTTTACAAGTACATATTCATATAGATATCACATTGAACGGTTCGGATCGACCGTTAGAATTTTGAAATATTCCCTCCGTCCGCTTTATACTGTGAGAAGAACGTATATACTGTGGAAAATATATGAAAATACTTGCTTAAATTTATCATTTTGTTTATTGGAACTGAAAATGTCTACAAAAATTTCTGAAAGCTGAGCAAATTAATAAATGAATTGTAATCACAAGAGTCTAATTTGGATTGCACCGGGCTTTTGGGCTGGTTTATGACAAGAACAAGAAGATGGGTTAGTTTAGACTTGCTTTTGGAGAAATGGGTGAACCAGAGTTAGTTTAGACTTGAGATTGACTTGAAACCAGAAACAACACCAACCAAACCACCACATAACTTCACAATCCTTTGACGATATTAAATCAAACAACTCCACAATCTCCACGGTCCTGTTATATACATAAGAACCCAAATCATCCCCGGAAACATAGAAGGAGAGCAAAATATACCCAAAAAATAAAAATAAAATGCCACGTCATCTCTTCAATAGCTCCATAATAACTGAAAACATGGCGTCAACCGTAGGTGCAACGGCTGGGTTTCTGTTGGTGTGCGCGGCCTTGCTCTTGGCATGTGCCTCGCATTCCCAGCCATGGCAGCGTATAGTGAGCAGCATGAGCTTCAGGCGATCGGAGCCGGTCATAAGCGTGTACCAGGTCCAGCCAGGAGTTGAAGGCGAGCCGTGCATCTGGCAAAAGGGCATCTTGATGGGGGAGAAGTGTCAGTTGCCGGATTACTCAGGAGTGATCACCTATGACACTGCCGGGAATTTGGTTGTACCGGGTCGGCCTCGTGCTGTGCCTTCTCTGAATTGGTAGACATAAATTAACGCGCGTGCGATGCAGGAAAGCTAGTGATAATGGTGTAAATGACAATTTATAATTAATTAAGTGAATTTGAGATTATTGCATGCTGGTTTTCCTTTTTTTTTTTTTTTTTCCCTTCTTTGTGTCGGAAAAGAATTGTGTACATCGTTCGATTATTGGCAGCGCTTCTTACAAGAAAGTTTTCCTTGCTTGATTGATTTGTTCTCCCTTGACATTTATACAACATTTTGTTTCCTCTGAGTCTCAGGCCTAATTAAATTACTGGTGCCTACCGCCTATTCTTTGTTTTGCTCTTTTTGGGCTTTATGGGTTATAAAATGTAAGCAGATGCTACAAGTATACAGATCGGGCCACACTGCATGGGCTTGTATGCATGGGCTTGTAGCAAATTTCTCTTTTATATATCTTCACAAAATTTCAAACTACAAGATCATGCAAATCCAACTTCACCAAAGCACCGCTTCCACCTATAGTACGTGTTCTCGGGCCAACTATCCCCTCCAATATTGTAAGTGAGGTTTGAGATTAACTCCCAGACGCTTTGGGATTCAGGCTAGCGCAGGAGCAGTATTGTTAGGCTTTCAGATTCGTGCCAAGTTAAAAAGAACGGTTCAGATCTAGTAACTGTAAAAGATTCCTATTACGGTACCGGTACCGGTACCGGGAGGATATGAATTCTGCTCGTTAAGGAGCAACTGAATGTCACGTTTATTTTCTTCCAAGTTACGTGACGATGCTACCGGCGCAATATAAAAAAATTCAATTTGCCCCATTAATTGCCTCTTGTTAATTAGTCAAATGCAGTTATGACATGGTTAAAAAAAAAATCAGTAAAAGGGCCAAAAATCAAATATTATAAAAATATAATCCGTATGCACTCCTACATATTACGGATCAATCTATGTTATGAATTTATATTTTTATTTTAAAATTTAAACAGTTGATCCAAACCGTATATGGAGACCAAATTTTAAAATGTATATGGAGACTAAATTTTACAATTTTTAGATTTTTTTAGATCAAATGATTTTCTACATAAAAAAATGTTAAAAAGTTCTAAAAAATCTGATCAAATGATTTTTTAGGTCTGGTCATTTGCAAGAATACACATACTAAAACCAAACCGATATATTTTCAAAGTTGAACTATTATAAACCGATCGGTTCAGTTTAATTGTTTTTGAGAAATCTAAACCGAACAATCTATTTAAATCAAAATAATTCAAAAATTCAACCAAACCGATCCATTTAAATCGAAATTTCCCAGTTCTGTAAAAACGAAACAGTCCGAACCATTTGAACAGTCGTACAATATTTTGTTGGGGAATCATAAAGGCCAAACAATTACACCTTATCTAGAGATCAAACAATTACATCTCATCTAGGGGTCAAACACTTACACTCCGGGAAAGGAGAAACAGTTTTCCACTTTAACCTAAGGACTGGTCATATACCAAAGCTGACTCATAAAACATAAATCTTAAGTGCGGAACATAATACCTGATTCCATGAATGTTTCCATGGAGTAACTTGATCATTTGAAAGATCACCAACCGTCTCCGTAAGCGCGAGACTAGACTCTAATGGCAAGAAGCCCTTCTTGTTGTTTTGTCGTATGGTCGTAGGAATAAGTCTTCCAAGACAGCAAGATATGGCATTTAAGAAATCCTCTTCAAATTTTCTAATAGATTTATCTTCTCTATTCTTTGATGGTGGAAAAAGAAGAGAAGACACACAGAGCTGTGTTTTTTCTAAAAAGAAAAATGTATGTCCAGTTTCTGTATTTTTCTGTATTATCTTGTGTCTTGGGGACCAATCCTTATATATAGTAACCTATCTGGTTATCTGCCAACTTGAAAAATGTATTTTGTGCGATTGCATCAAAAACTGTGCTGTCGCATCAAAATCTGTGTGGCTGCATTAATATTCGTGTGACCCACATAATCCTCTTAAATGACAGTTTTCTAAATTGCAAATCAATGATTTGATCTTTACCTAAATTGTTTTACACATTTATAGACCACATCCTAATGAATATATTAATTGTCTATTACCTTATTTGATCACTTTAATTGACAATCATATATGGCAGTAAACAATCCGTAATTAGATTACATATATACTCAATATTAGCAATAAATCCAACACATTTTGCGCCAATAAAAAGTAACATATGCGCCAATACCTTTCTTTAAAAAAAAGAAGAAGAATTCCAAAAATATGTATCGTCTCGTGAATTATTGTTTTAATAAATTTTGGATTAATATGTCAATGCTCCAAACATCGCTGAATTTAGAATTAGCATTAATCTAAAATTTTAAGAATTTAATTGAGACGTAGGCAAGACCAAACCTAATACCCAGTCAAAGTCAAGTTCAATTCTTAAAGATGATGAAAAAGAAATTAAAGAAGCAACATCCGATTAAAGTTCCAGTGAGAAAATTCTAAGAAGTTCCAGTGGAACTGGGAAATTCCAACAACGCGCTTCTTTCTCGCGTATCTTTGTACATTCAAGTCTCTTCGCGTAGAGGAAGGACTAAGGAGGGTAGAAATTAAGTTCCCCAAATACTGCCATTAATTCTTGCCTTACTGTCGATTGATTCTGAAAAAAAAAGTGCTTGCTTCAGTGCTTCTGACATAAAGAGGTACCTTAATTCTTGACTAGATTCTTAGAATTTGCATATTTGCAGGGTTTAAATCAAATGTTAAAATTGGAGCTTGTATGTTTTACAATATTCTTTTCTAAACTTGGCACCGTTATTATTTATTTTATTTTGTTTATCTAAAAATTATAGGAGCAAGTGCAATCCTTCAATCTTAGATCTTCTCATTCCGTATCTATCCCCTCCAAAATAAATTCTACAATCACTCCTCTCTCTCTTCACCTCTTCTTCAGGTTCAGGATTTCCTATTCTTCTCTTTAATTCCTAATTATTTTATCTTTTAATGTCTCATCCAATTACTTCTAACTCAACACTCGCGCAATCCAACGGAATAAAATTTTCCGGCATAGCATAACATAACTTCGACATAATGAGTTGTTCTCGCATGGGAACTTCTTTTTTATTTTTGAAGCATTAGTTCTCCAAATAAACACGCTGAAAATAGAACTTTAAAAATTGCAAAACATGAAAAGATCAGTATTTTAAAAATAGGACTTTTTTTAGGCGCCCTTAAAATAGCAGAGCAAGTTTGTATTTTTTTTTTTTTATTCTGGACTGTATTGTAAAATGGCTTCATCGTTTGCAACGATTTGAATTGAGCTATAGTTTCAATATGTTGATTTAGAAAAATAACATTTCCAAACACATTATTTTCATTTTATGTCCAAATAAAATATTGTGTAAAGTGTCTCATAATATCGGCAATTAATTGCTTAACAGGTATGGATAAATAGCATTTCCAAACACGTCTCTTTTTCAATTTTTGTACCAACAAAAATGTCTCATAATATCGGCAATTGAAGAGATAAATCCGAGGAAAAAAAGTAGAAAATTTGAAAAATGGCTAATTTACAAGAGATAGATTATATGACTAATTTATTGGAATTTGATGATCAATTAGTCATCAGAGAAATGTAACATAATTTATTGGCTAGCTGAAAACATCTGTAGGTTTGACAGAGGATGTCGACCTTCGCTAGCACAAGGCTCCTAAGAGAGCTATCAGAGCTACAAAAGGACCCACCTCCAGGTATCTATGGAGTTCTTCGTGACAACAACATCATGATCTGGATGTTACCATTTGTGGGTAATGCATTTTCCCACAATTTATTAATGAAAGTTACCATTTGGTTTGGTGTGAGCCAAAATTGTACCCCCTCTTGATCCTGCTTTTATCATACAGTAAACTCTACCTAGTATTTATTTTCTTTGAGAAAAGATTTGAGATTGGTATATATTATATAGGAGAACAGCCATTTTCCTATTCATAATTAAGGATCTTGTTATTCTCTTTCCTATTAGGCACAAATTAATTATCATGAACATTATTATTAGTGAACTATGTCTTATCAATTTGTTACAGAAATAAGTGAGAAATGGAGTGTTAACTGAAAGTCCCACAGAAGATATCACTGATTTATTTCTTTGTGAAGCCCTGATTGCTGAATTCATTTCAGTTTATCAGTAAGAGGCAATTACTGATACAGATTTATATAACTAACACTAGGTATTTTCTCTGCTTTTTATTGCAGCCCTGATTGCGGCCCTTGGCAAGGAGGTAAACTTGTTATCTAAGAGGCTCAAATTACCAAGTGATCGAATTTACGCAGAATAATTGTCTAAAAACTTTATCTATGTATTTCATTGTTTCTAGGAACATTTCAATTATCGGTCGAGTTCAATAATGACTACCCGCTGCAACCACCGATCGCAAAATTCAATTCCAAAATGTATCATCCCAATGGTAGATTATTTCTTACCCTCAATTATCTTCCTCTGTTCTTTATTTATGAATAAAGGGGCCAAGCCCCTAAATCTAATACTTAGCCAAAATCACTGAATTAATTCATTTGAACTGTCTCTCAGAGGACAGACGAGTCTCATTTATCAAACTATGCTGGATCATGATGTTTCAAAAATATATTTTCTTATTTTTTAATTTGTAAATTTTAATGCTGCACTCTTGTCTTCAAGTTTAGTTATATATACCTTGTTTTATCTTGCTCTCAGTTTTTGAAGATGGTACAATATGCTTGGATATACTAGGCTATAACTGGAGCCCAATTTGGAGTGCACCCTTCTTACTTGTTGCTATCCAGGTAATCACTCTTTCTTTTTTTGAAATGTTATTACATTTTCTTTCCACAAGTTGAGTAGCCTTTAATAACATCATTTTTTTGTTTTCTTAAATGCATATTTTCTCTATGGTCATTGTTCCCATATAAACTGCAAGCATCAATGCTTGACAAGGATAAGAACATAATAGATAATGTATTATGTGGCATGATTTTTGTTATCTATCCATCTATCATTGGTTATCTGGTACATCGTATTCAATAACCCCACATTTTGCATTTGGCAATTAAAAAAATATATCAAGGGTAAATAAGAAGTTGAAAGTATATTGGAAATGTAATGAAAACCTAATATGAAACTTTGTACTTTTAAAAATTCAAAAACAGTACTATATCAAATATATTATACTATGTAGGGCATCATATGCAAAACAATGTGCGCATTGTGTGTGTCCAGTATGTATGAGAGTGTGTACTATGCTACAATATATACATATCAACCGAAAACAGAAGATGATACCTATGATTCTCTCAATTATAACAATTGATTATCAGCTTTCTACTTGTATTAATTTTTCTGAACAATTAATTGCAGTCAATTCTATGTGACCCATTTGTTGACTCAGCAGCAAATTTTGAAGCAGCAAGGTTGTTTGTTACTGATAAAAGGGCGTACAAAAGAAAGGTTTCTGAGATCGTCGAGCTCAGCTGGACTTGAGCAATCTGCATATCAGCTGACTTTTTTTTGTTTTAGAAAAATGTTAATTCTTTGTTTATACATAGGGAGATTCTTTGTTTCTAGCAAATTGCTTTGGTTATTTTATGGTTTACTTGGTGGGTGTTTGAGGTGACTTCATTTCAAAGAAGCACTTGATGCTTGATGATTTGACCAAGTTTTGTTATATGATAACAAAACATACATGGATAATGAAGTTCAATGCTACTTGTTTAAAAAATTTAAGAACTAGCAAGGCCAATGCTACATGAAAGACTTGTAGAACGGCCAATGTCTACCTACATGAAAGAATATCTGTATTTCACATTTTCATTTCTTTTGAATTGATAAAATTAAAGCTCCAAAAGTTGGTTTACTGCGCTATACATCTCAGGTTTATTTTTTATATTTTCCATATGTTTATTGCACTCACCAAGAGCTAAAAAAGAATAGAAAAAACATCTCTCTATATATAAACAATAACACCACTTTACACTTACAAAAGTGTTCTCTGTAGAATAATTTATGAATGCCCTCAAGAAACCTCAAAAGATTCTTTATACCATTTCAAACTGCCAACTGTTCTTTGCATGCCCGAAAAGTTACGAAAATTTCTCTGAATCCCACCCCCCGCCCCCACCCACCCAACACACACACATGCCATCCATGTTGCCTTTGGATAAGTGAGAGACGGAGAGGAATCTGGGCCATTCATCATATCTCCTTTCCTGCATCAGATATTTGAATATTTTGAGGATTTGCAAGGGCAGAGGAGCAAAGTTCAATATTTTACTTCTACTGCTTACCCTATGTTTTTTAGTATCGACAATTTGTCTAAAATTGTACGCTCAAATTTCCACTACTAGCCCAACCCTCTTGGACCTGAACTGAATACTGCAAATTCCATAGCACATCATCTATGGAAGGTTGATCTCTCGCATTTTCTGACAGACAATTCAGGGTTAGTTCTACAACTGTTCTCAGGGAGTCAATGGCAAATGTACCACAGATTGCAGGATCCACAATTGCCTTCAACTTCTCTTGATCTTCATTCAAGCCTTCTTCTAACTGTATATTGAAGAAAAAAATGTGAACCTCTTCTTCTAATGCACATGATTTATTCGTGCACAATAAAGTATTCATGACTGGTGCTGGAGGATTTTCACTAATTCAACTAATAGCTTCGACATATAGATAAAAATAAATATGTTCTTGGAGTGATAAATAAATGAACTCACCGCAGATTTTATGGAATCAAGTTGATTTTGTGATTGAGCTGGCTTTCCTGTTATTACTTCCAGAAGGATTAAACCCAACCCGTATATATCCTCTTTCTCCCCTTGTTCTATATTCCGAATGCTGATTAAAAAAAGTTTATCCTCGTATCAAATTAGGTCAAATATATCTCAAGAATTTAGTAATTTATTATACCTTCGATGATCATTTTCTTCAAATAAACTAAAGGGGTTTCTGAACCACCCTGACAAAAGAAAAGAGCAAAAATGAAAATCAGTGGCTGAATATTGGAAAGCTTCATGAAGACCTGGGATATCATAAAATACATATGCCCTCTAAATCTGTGACAACCCTTTCCCTATTAAAAGTTGCATTTTATGAACTCATTCAGAGAAGCTCTTTTATTGCTTACCTTGTGATTTTTGTTACATGGAAGGTTTGGGAGATTAAAATTGCCAACTTTTGCAGTGAGGGTGAGGTCCAAGAATACATTGTCGGCAGTAATATCATTTCCAGTAATTCCAGGTACAGAGACATTATGCAGGAACTGGACTCCCCTTGCAACTCCAATTGCAGCTGTTACTCTCTGAGGCCATTTCAGCATCTCCCTCTTTCGCCACTCTGTCAGTCAAGCAAAGAAGTTAACAGCTATTGAAGATCCAAGTTTTTCATCTCATCAAAATTCAAATTAGGCAAGAGTGAAGTTTCAGAAACCCAATAAGCATAAAAGAAAGGAAGAATAGTTTAGTTGACACCTTCAATTATGTGTCTAATCTTTGGTAGTGCTTGGGAAAATGTGTTCCTTTTGTTTTAAATTCCCCAGGATAAATTAGATAGAGTTACCTGTAAGATGACTCCTTAATGTACCGTTCGAAACATTCTCCAACACAAGATACACCACGGTGGCTGTGTTGGTAAAATCTTGGCCATCAGATATGCAATGACCAATGATGCTAACCAAATGCCTGTGCCTTAGCTTAGATATGATGTCCATATATTGTGCCAAGTTTTGAGAAACATATTTTTGTTTCAACTTGAGACATCTGACCACAACAGTGGTTCCATCTTGAAGCCGTCCCTTGTAGAGCTGTAACAAGAAAAATCAATAATTAAGGACACAATAACAACCAATTTCATGTGATACCATCAAAATACAGAATACCAGGTTAACTAAAAAAATATGATAATTTTCTCGAGTAAAGCCTCACCAAGATAGTATGTATGAAAATGATCCTATAAAGCAAAGTTCCTAAAGTTTGATTAAAAATGTACCGAAATTGCTCCTCCCTCCTCTCTCCATAACTAAGTTACACAGATATGCTAACTAGGGCTTGCTTGCCTGTATAGAAAATGTATGTGATATGGATATGCAAACATGCAATGCATACCTGACATGCCAACTGGCATATACAATAATTTAATTATATTTAGAATAGGATTTGGCTTAAGATACAGGCAGATACATGAAACTACCACAGAAAATCAACACTAGCACCCTCCCTAGAATAGCACCGATTTTAACATGGGATGTTTTTACCATCCATATCCAAAGATAAAAGAAACCATGTAGGTCTGATACATACTGGCTCGGTTCGTCTCTTGCCTGAACCCTAGTGTATATAAATTCAGAAATATTCATTTTACTCCTGTCAATGTTGATAATTTGTTTTTCTTTGTTTCTTTGCACAGCTATTCTCTTAGTAGAGCCACTAATATAAGTGGACATGATAGTCTTGTTCAAATTACGAATTTAGTTCAATTGCATATGTATTTTTCCGGTGTAATTATTCTATTTGGTATAGCTATTGGAATATACGAATGATAGAATGTTTACATGAAAACAAATTCTAAATCAATCCTTGGATTTTCATACATTCTTATTTTTAAAAGAAAAATCACAAGACAATTTCTAAAAAAAGTGCTATTTATCGTTAACACAATAATAAAAAAAGTGTTTTATATAAGACGTATTGTATCCTTAGATTTTTTTTTTTTTTTTAATTGTCATATCGCTGTATTGGTATCGTATGGAACTATGGATACAATACTTACGTCCCTATCAACACAACTTAGGTAACAGATGAGGTTAGTTTAAGAAGGGCATTAATTTAGGAGTTACTTGCATGATTTCTGGAAACCATAACACATCACTCATTTAGAGACACATTGTGTCAAGTAAAGGAACTCATTGTCATATTTGAAATGCTCTAAGAAGTTGGTGATCATTTTTTAGTGTCATTGTGATTTTTTTTTTTTTTTCAATGAATACTTTACAAGTCCATAAAGTATGCCTGTGCTTTTTTATTATTTTGAGGAAAGATGGTTCAAGTTTGAATACCTAGGAAGTAGATCTTAAGCAAGGTGGAACAACATTTAATGCAAGAAATGGTGTAGATTATACTTATATTAAAAAATGAAATAAAATACAAATAAAACAAGATCTTGTATTCATTACTAAGATTTCAATGACTTCTTTTTTAGAAATCTATGTTGAAATCAGAGAAGTCAACTTCCAAGGTTACTACTTCCATGTACAAGTCTCCCTCTTCACTTTTATTTTATTTGCATTGATTTTTTTAATGGACAAGAGAGCTTAACAAGTTAGAATGCATTCCTTTTTAGTATATTTTTTTTTTGCTTATTCTCACATTTTGAAAGCTCAATGTATACGTCATCAAGGAGAGCAACTTCCAATTGACAGTGGCTGCATGTGCATCTTTCATGGGACACTTACTTTACTAATAAAGGAGGAAACAAAACTAAATTAAAGCTACTAACCTGTCCTTGAGCACTATCTTTGATCAAATTAGAGTGGTCAAAGTTATTTGTTGCTTCTTCAAGATCTTCGAGTGTAAAAATGCGATAAGGTGTGACCTCCATTGCACCTAAGCGAGCCGCTTGTGTTGCATGTCCTAAATTAATAAAAAAAAATGATTCATTTGAAATTCATACATACAAAGTGATTGCATTAAGCCTAGAAACTTGAATGTTCAAGAAGTTGGACTTGTTTTATTTTTTTTCTTCAAACAAAAGTTGTGAGTTCCATTTGAAGCAATGGTCCCCTTTTCTAGTTGGATCGTCAATTTTTACCTTCATGCATACAACAAGACAAAAAAAACCTAATATAAGCTAATTACATCTTAATTTGAATAGAAAAGCTTAAGCCTATCAAAACAAGGACAGTGCACCTAATTTGAATAGAAAAGGTTAAAAAAAGAGAGTAATTCAGTTTGTGAAGTTAAATATTCTTACTTTTCTCAGCTGGAGTTCTTGAAGATTTTTGAGCCAAAGATTTCCCCTCTTTTCGCTTAAACACATTGCCACCTTCAAATTGACCCTCATTTTTGGCCTTTTTCAGAACAATCCCTACCAAAATTGCAATTATGACCACGCCACCTAAAATCCCTCCAACATACCAACAATGAGGCTTGTGTTACTCTTCTTAGAAGTGGAAACATCATTAGGCGGTGGTAAAACTGCGGCCAATGCACCTTCGTTGCAATATGAATTCGGATGTTGGTTCTTCAAGTCTACCGAACTCAAACAATTCCATGAAAAATCCACAACCCGATTTGAAGAGTTTGAAACCATGCAAGAGGGAAGAGTCCCGCTTAACATGTTATTTGATATATCAAGAAAGGAAATAGAACTACCGCATTTGATAGTTTGAGGTAGTTGTCCTGTGAGCTTATTATGTGATAAATCGAGGTATTGGATTGATGGTAGAGAAAATAAGGAGCTTGGAACCCAACCCGATAATTGATTATACGATAAATCTAGCTCTTGAACCATGCTCAGCGAAATTGCAAGATTTTGTGGGATTTTTGTGAGAGAATTGTTTTTCAGTACCAACTTCATAATGCTACTGCTGAGAGAAGGGAAATCGGGTCCGAGGCGGTTGAAACTCAAATCCAGTTCAGTAAGGCCCGTTAATGGCTTGAGATTTGGGGCAGTTCCATTAATGTAATTCGTACTCAAAACCAGGTTTTGAAGGCTTGTCATAGTAGAAATCTCTTGTGGGAGTTCGCCGTATATGTAATTCGAGCTCAAATTCAGCACTCGGAGCGAATTGAGCCTGTCAATTTTGGAAGGAAGTGGGCCCCATATGCCAAGAGAGACCAGAGACAGAACCTCTAAGCTCGACAGCTTTACAAGAGTAGTGAAGAAAGCATCAATGGAGAAGGAGGCAGAGAGAGAACTGCGCCAATTTGGGGAGAAAGTTCGATCTCCTACTATGATTAGCTGTGTAATCTGGTTGTTTGAGCAAGTGATTACGAGATTGGGGGACTGAGGAAGGTAGCAAAAGTTTGTGCTCGTGTCTAGAGGAGATAGAACGGGAGGCGATTGAAGAATGTGGTACAACCTAATGAGAAGCTTGTTTTGGGAAGGAGAGAGGGTTTGGTTTTGAGCGGAGGTGGGAGAGAAGAGGAGCACAAAGAAAGATAGGAGGAGAAACAGGGACTTGAAAAAGAAAGATTGCATTTTTTTTTTTTTCTGTTCTTCTCTGTTTCGGAGATAGGCTCTTGATGGAGGTACAAGAATTGCTCTGTTTTTAAAGAGATGGGAAGGAGAAGATTAGAAGATCAGAAATGATCTCGCAGTACATAGAAGTTAGATTTCGATAAAGGAAAATTTTCTATAAAGGTCAATGATAGCTTGCTCTGGGAGAGAGAGAGAGAGAGAGAGGGTTCTAATGTGGGAGTGTAACAAACTAACAAGTAGTGTATATTTTCGTATCTGAAGAGATTTTGATTGCTGAGAAGAGAAAGGGAGGGAAAGGTGGCAAGAGAGAGGGAAGAGGGAAGTGGAGGGGCTAGGGTTAGGTGCAGGTGCGTTACAGCCTAACTGCATATGGTCTCTCATGTGCCGCCTACGGCCTATGATTGATGCGCATGGTATTAAATTCATCCTCTGAGTCACTGACATTGTGAGCCCACCCTTTATAATGCATCATCTGTATGTTTAATGAGTGAAGTCCAAGTAAGCGAAATAAACTTCTCTCTTAAAAGCATTGGTTTTTTATAATAATAAGTAAATGAAGGAGCGTTGAATAAAACGATGGAAAAATGGTGCATTAACTTTAATTAATACGTAAAGGTAGGTTCTTTTAACTTTTATGCTACTTAATTAGTGTATTAAAGCTCGGATGAAAAGGGATGAGATATTGATTG
>JAJGRX010000253.1:0-34130 GCA_025461125.1 Carex kokanica | reverse complement strand
CGAACTAGTTGATCAGGTCGAGCACAATCAAATACAACTAGAGATTTGATTGCGACTCCAAACAAGAGAATTATTTTTAGTAATAAGCATAACATATGTAATTAGCACAAAAACCATCTCAATCGGTGAACTAGATAGTCATCCGCACGGTAAACATATTTACAAAAAGAAAGAGCATAAACGCACTACGAATCCTTACAATCATAGTTAATATCAGTATTCCAATCTATATATGATCAAGCATCATGTCATAATCAGGCACCAAAACTCATTTCTACAGGACACCAATCCTTTCAAAATCATTCAAAAACACAAGCCATCTTTGAATGACAACAAATGTAAGGAGCTAGATGAATTAAGGGTTCAATGCTTCAAACAATTCCCAGCCACCACTCCCATCGGTTGCACTCGATCCATCTCCATCACGGGTCTCTCCCTCAGTCATAATAAGTTTCTCGTCTGAATAGACGATTGTGGCATCACTCTGTAAGGAGGCTGGGTTCTGGTTGGGTACGATCGTGGCATCACTCTGTAAGGAGGCTGGGTTCTGGTTGAGTACAATTGTGGCATCACTCTGTAAGGAGGCTGGGTTCTGGTTGAGTGACGCACTAGAGGTAGAAGAAAGGCTTGAGATTGTAGAAACAATTGATTTCGTCATTGGTAGGCCCCCTTCTACTATTTCTTTCAGCCGAGTTATATCCTCACATAAGACTGCAATCTCACCTCTGTAAAAACAGGGAGGAAGAAAGAAAACATTTAAAATAATTAAAAACAAAGCTCAAGTAGTTTTATAGGTTTCACAAGCATTGCAAGTGTTATACAAGATAATTAAATACAAGTAGGGTGTTCTTAAGTTCACCAAGAGTACACTAACCTGTGCTTAGGAATGACTAAACAGGAGAACACATCACCAAAGCATGTCCAATAATTAAAGTATATCTTTTTCTTGACAATAGGTCTTTTAATTTTGACATAGGCTTTTGTAATATATAATATACCTTCTAAAAAAATAAGACTTCGAAGATCTTTTTGAATTATACAATTTTGACATGCTGAAGAGTTAGTATCCTTGGTACTCTTATAAGCCCTCTCAATAAATTCCCAAATTGATAGTTATTAGGCCCTCTAACAGAATTCCGACAAACACTCTTCTTAACCAGAACTCTCTACGAAATAAAAGTGGGATGGAAACTTACTGCAAGGAATCAACTGCACGACCACGCTCCACCAAGAAGTCCCTCAGCTGTATTAATAGTAAAACAACATCAGAAATATCATTTCACTAGCTTGCTTTATCAGAAACACCATTTCTACATATTTTACTAATGCTCAAGTCATTAGAATGATCAGAAACAAGATGTACAATGTACCACACTTAACTGTAACTCAGCCAGCAACTTCAATTAAAAACACACTCTACCCTTGCAAGAAGCTGAAACTTATTTATGAACACTTGCAAAAAATCATTGTTTGTCCCTCAAATCCAAAGAAGAGAGAGAGAGAGAGATTCTACAGTTACTATAGTACACGACAAAAAAACAAGAGTACCTTAGTGTTCTCTTTCAGCTTCCTGTTGCAACTTCTTGATCCTCGACTATGGCAATCATCATCTCCTCTTGCTCTTTGAGGGCCCTCTGAGCCGATTCCTCCCTCTCAATCCTTACCTTCTCAGCCCTTGCTATCTCATCTGTAGCTGCCTCTAGCCTTGCCTCAAGGCTTCGGTGTATCTAAAAGTGCAAAAAAGTTTCAGACCAAGTAAAACTGGCGCTACTTGGTATAGGATACCCTGTCTAGGTGCTCTAGGCCACAGGAATTGGTGTCTAAGGTTCTGAAATCAAAATATGAGTACATACCGCTCTTGTACAATATAGATTGTTATCACATCTAGAAGGTGAAGTGTCAAGCCATCTCTAACCAAGATACGGGAAAAAATATCTAGCCAAAACCTTTATCGTATAGTACTAAGCAACTGAGATTAATTTTCTCGTTTAAAGCACCATTTTGGCCTAAAGAAATGTAGGAAAACAATAATTTGTGGATCCAGAGTAACCTGCTTTGTGTCATAAAATTTGGTTAACATTAGTTCAATTTTGAGCAAAAATCTGTACCTCCTCCATAATTTCTAGAGATTTATTCTTTTCATCTGACAAGCTGAGGAGGCGGGATTGTAGTTCTCGGGCTTCAGTTGATAAAATTGATCTCTCGCCATAACCTCACCAGCATGCTATTGCAAGTAAAATATAAAAATTTTCATTAGAACATTAGACCATATTAAAAGAAAAAAACAAACCACAGGTTGTGTAGCTCATATAGCAATAATAAGCCTCCAGATTGCAGTACAGGAGAGTAAAAGAACCCCATAGCATTCCTCACCAGTATATTCACAAAAAAAGCAAGTACATCCACATTCTAACAGACAAAGTTTGAGAGAAATGGGATAATACTGGGTCCATTCAAAAATAAGGAAATGACATCAATGTTAATGTTTCAAATTTGATTTATACAAAGGTAATATAGTCCCTTAAAAACAAAAAAAAGGATCTTCTAGGGGTTCTCTAATTTAGCCGCTGTTTTTGAGCCCACAAATTATATTTAAACAAGATGAAAAATATGGAGAACACAGCACCGCATGACATGTCTAATACATCACACAGCCCAGTTACAATTCTCTAGCCCACATTTCTCATGTGAAAGAGAGGTTGGGAGCAGCTATATGCAGCACTTCCATTTTGCACGGCCAAATTGGCCAAATAAAGGATAACTTATTTGAAAAAGAAGTAAAGGGAAATTGAAAAAAACCATGTTGTTGGTCTCTTTAGCACGTAAGAGCATCTGCCTGAGATCCTCAACCTTGCTGAGAGTGTTCTGGCCAGCAGTGGAGGCCTCTTCCTTTGTGATTTTAGCCTTTTCCTCAAGGTGCAACCACGTTTTCATCATGGTAGTCAGCTTATCAACTGAAGCTAACAGGTTCATCTGAAATGATCAATCAATTAATAGGTAAGGCAGCAATAATGAAAAAATCAGTAGCTCAGCCAGGTAAAGTCACAAGCTCAATAAGTAACTCAACTAGTTTACACATTTCATAATTTTAGTCAAGGCAAGAAACCAAGAGCAATCAAATGTCAAGAACAATATAGGCCAAAAGATATGCAAAGCCAATTACATTAATGCCTTGATTAGTCACTACACATAACAAGCTATCAGGTCTGACCTGACCAAACCTTCAGATAGCCTCCAAAGTTAGTGAGTCTACCATGGGTTGGGATTTCTTAAAGTCCTCGTGATTCGGTTGCCCAAAACCATGTCAGATTAACATTTAAGGGAGAAATTCAAGCATGCCCCTCAAAAACTTTGAAATTACCCATTTCTCCTTCTAAAATTTATAATATATTAATGTCATATTTATTCCTCTAAATTTCAAAAATCACAAATTTATCCATTTTATTGTCTTTTCTATTAAACTCATTTTAAATTCACGAAGTACCCATTTTACCTTTTTCTTAAGAAAAATAAAAAATATGTAGCATGTTTCAGAAAAATGTCACCATGTATGCATCATAAGTAAATAAATGACCATTTTCCCTCTAAAACCGACCAACTAGAAGACTGACATCTTTCTTAAACCATACTACATATTTTTATTTTTCTTAATAAAGGTTAAATTGGGTACTCAATAAATTTAAAATGAGTTTTAATAGAAAAGACAATAAAATGGGTAAATTTGTGAGTATCTGAAATTTAGAAGGGTAAATATGATATTATGAATTTTAAAGGAGGAAATACGTAATTTCGAAGTTTTTGAGGGGTATACATGAATTCCCCCATCATTTAACGACGAAGTTTTGCAAACAGGTTGAAAACATAAGCAAATAATGCCTGAATACATCGATGAAGAAAAAAAATAATAGTATATCAATGGATTCTATAAATTATTAGTAATGTAAGCATAACTAACTGAAACTTCAATTCATGATCAAGATATACAGTTACAGAACCCGATAAAGAAAAGAAACATAAAGAAGAATAGTATATCAATACCTTACTGCTCTTGGCATCAGTACAATGTCTTCCAGGACCTCGGATTAACTGAATGGGTAGATCGAGTAATCACCTCTGGTTCAGACACAGGTTGGTTGCTCAACCCCGTTGGACCCATCCACCTCACCTTCCTTCAATCCAATTTGGTGGCCACCATTCTTTATAGCCTGATTTGAAACATTACCAAAATCCTGAACCTGACTTGACGCTCTGTTGTTAGCTATCAGCACTGACAAGTCCCAGTTCCTCCTTTCTGCTGAAGAAGACGGAGACATGCCTTCAATGGCAGGCACTTTGTTATAACCATTTCTCTTGGGAGGGGTAGTGTTGACAATGGAGTAGTAGAGGTTCTGGCTGTCATCATCTGATACCATTTGGACATTTTGGTAAGAACTAAGATGCAAATGCACTGAACTTTTTTTTATTTTTTGAGGTTAGCGGCAAGGTGCCGCCAACAAAATGTGCTGAACTTAAAATTGATGACATGCTACTGGTACTTGCCTTTCAGTTCTTTTATAAGAACAAAAAACATAAATAACCAACTCCTTCACGATTATATTTATGTACAGAAAAGAATAAAAGATACCCTCATTATGGATTTTGGTAAAGACGTAAGAGATAAAAACAAAGAGGTCTCTGACTCAAATACCACAGGTTAACAATATAACAATGAGGTCTGTTTTTCATTAGCATTCCCAGTACCGCAAATAGCAATATTGATACAAAGAAAAATGAGAGATCTGAGCTTTTCAATGGGCTGCACATAAGTGACATAACTACTGATATTTTCTTCATTTCTTTCTCTATTAACTACAAATTTGTATGACTTTTAAATATTTGGCATGTAAAATGTTGAATGTTTCTGTGTAGTTATCCAATTTTTTAACTATTTTCTATTCCATCAAGATAGTATAAAGAACTCTTCCTCACTCCATGGTAAATAGATTTCTGCATGCGAGTTAATTTCCAACACAGAAACAACCACTTTCTGGCAACCATGGCGATTTGCATCAGATTAACTCTTGTCACCTCAGACAATACAACAAACTGATAAGTCTATCAATATGCCCAAGAAATATACAGCTTATAGTTGGATCTAATGATATGACGATTATTGAATTGACATTATACCTGTCTAAAAAAAAAGAAAAAAATGAAATTCTAATAGAAAGACAAAAATTACCTTCTGGTGGGGCTCCATACCAATTAGATTTACCTCGACCATTTTCAGAACTTTTTATGGGCTCAGGAATAGAGGGTATGACTTCTTGAAGAATAAAATCAACTGCTGCTTCAAGATCACTTGCATGCTCGATCGAAGCTGCCTTCAGTATGCGATTATCTACCTGCAATAAACCCAAAAATAAATTTATATAGGTATTATTAGTATGTAAATAAAAGAAATATAGTAAGACGACCATTATATATTTAGAGAACATTGTACACGAATGAGATTTTGTTAAATAATAGTTACACTGGTCAACCATTTGGGAGTTCATAGAAGATCGGTGTCTGTTACATGGCACAGTATCTCATGCTAATAAAGGGCGCATGCTTAAATCTACATAAAGAAAAGGCCATTCGCCTACTAAAAGAAAATAAGAAATTTACATCAAGAAAGAAAATTCTTCCCTCTATTCCCCAAATTGAGCACTGATTGGTAAATATTGATGAAAAGAACACAAATATAAGGAAACTTAAGGGGAAAATAACCCAACAGGGTTACCTTACCTGAGGAAAAAGCTCCTGAAGAGACTCGAAAACCACCGTATAACTCATCCTAGAGAAACAACAAGCTTTTACTGAGTCAAGAAGCAAATAGAAATTCAAGACCTAGTTTCGGAATATTGGAATTTAAGAGTCTAACCTAATGGAAGTGTTAATATAGAATAGAAGGGAAGAGGAGACGGAATCGATGGCGATCGCGTTATTGAGAGGCAATGAAAATTTAAGGGGCGCGCATCAAGTCCCGATTATTTCTCTGCTCAGTTTCCAAAGTGGGAAGAGAGCGAGGAGCCGAGGATAATATAATTAATTGTTCATATAATAATAGTATACACTCAAGTTTTGTTAAACTGGAGATGTCCATTAACTTTTATCATAATATTAAGTCGGTCTGACGGACTGAATCGCCGACTGGCGACTGCCACTGGTTCGCTTCCGCTGCTTTTCAACCCAGGAGTAGCTGGGAGCTTCAAACCGTCCGATTTAGATCTGACGGTACGGATGAAATCTTCTATGAACGGTCCAGATTAAAACCCTTACCAAAGTAATTTGTGATGCAGATTCGTTTCGCTTATCTCAAATCAGACGGTCAGAAACAGGATAGCAAGAGCCTTTCTTTGAAGACGTGATTAGCAACGGATCAAAATTGTAAGTCTCTGAGGTACTTCACCGTGTATAATATTCACAGTCGGCCCAAAATTAATTAGGTGACTATTTGAAATATGGGAACGCTTAGAATTTCATGTGACAACTCAGATCTAAGTTTACGCGGTCTGGTATTGCACTGGAATCTGGATCTGAATTTTAAGCCGTTAGATATTACGAAGACTCTTAGTTGCGAAGGAATGTTAGGATGTTCCTATCCATTTTAACGATGGAACACTCGCGAAGTCGCGAGCCAGTTGCATTTTATTTCTAATTTCTTTCTGGATAATCTGAACATATTTTTTAAACTAAATTTCAGGTCTCGCGTTGGTTCATTCAATAATTCCTAATTTATTTATAAAAAAATAATCGACTAATAGGTAAAACATATTAATTTTTAAAAAATTACATGTATCATCATTGCTCGTTCGATTTGTACTAATCTGAGGATGATATTAATGAAACAATTAAAATTTATCTTCTCATTTAATTGGAAGTATTGACAAAAAAAATAGTGCAGTGTTCCATGAAATCAACAACAATAAAATGATAGATGGTAACAAAAAATAGCTAGTATTCTTTTGTATAGAGAATTGTCACATAAAGTTGATGTATCAATTTCTCTCATTCACAGGGTGGAATCTACGATTAACTACTGCAATGACATCCTCTTCGTAGCAATTCAAATCATCACTAATTAATAATTTCTTACGAAGTAGACACATATGCTCACAACCGATGTAATTTATCCAGTACTTTTCATTAATTATGAAAACCAGAGGAGGGATCAAATTACATTTTTTTTGATAACACACTTTGACACCTATCATTTTTAAAGTCCAAATAGTCGATTCAAACCGTTCAACATGATAGATATATTAAAATGTGTTTGGAGATCAAATTTTATATTTTTTTTTGAATTTTTTTACTATTTATTAAGATGGTTACAAAATCGTTGTTTTCAGACCATTGAAAAACAACGATTTTGTAACCATCTTAATAAATAGTAAAAAAATTCAAAAAAAATGTAAAATTTGATCTCCAAGCTCATTTTAATATGGTGATCATGTTGAACGGTTTGAATCGACTGTTTGGATTTTGAAATCACAAAATTGACCTATAAAAAAAAACGGTGTCAGTCACCAAAAAAAGTGTAATTGGATCCCTCCTCATATAACAATTATGAATTTTTAATGAATACATGCATGTTTGGTATCACATTTTAGATTTAGTGAAATTTGTTCTTAAAAAATTCGTCTCATCTTTTTTCAAACAAAACAAGTCTAATATTATAAATTCCATAACTATATCTACTCTTTTATATTAAGCACGTAGATATCCTGATCCGCTAATGAATGTGATTAAAAGATGAAATTTCGTATAAAATATTATCCCTCCGATCAAATAGTCTGTCTTCTTTTAATTCTATGTATTTTTTTTGTTTTCTTTTAATTCAATGCATTTTTTATGTTTTTTTTTATTGTAGAAGTCTAAATTTATTTAGACACAGTACTCGCCACACGTAAATGATATCATCTTTCTGATTGATCCTTATTTCCTTTTAATTTTTAAATGTCATTTAAGAAATTTTTGGATTGATTAATAATTGATTGGTCGTGTCTTTATTTGTTTCAATTTTTTATATGATTTAAAGAACGTTATTTGTTATTTTTTTTATGAAAATATGTCAAAAAGATCAACGAGCTATATATGTCATTTAGTCTAAATTAATTTATTAAAATATATCATTTTTCATGAATTTTTTTTCGTTCTCTTGTAATATTCATATGTTTCCGTTGCAACGCAATAGTACAATACTAGTCTATAGTTAGTGATGTTTTTTTTTTATGTAACCTAAAAAAAAGTATATTTTACAACAAATGAAATATAATTAATTCTTTCACCAATATGTATTGTTGTTTCTAAATCAGAAACAGTCCTAATTTAAAGGTCTGAAAAGGGTTCTTGTAGGAGAGCATCGATTGTGAAAGCCGCTATCCACAATTCTCATCCCTCTGTCGCTATCCACAATTCCCCCAGCTTATTCCACGCAATTCTCAATAACGGTCCAAATTTGTACCACACACTGGAATAAATCCACAGTTTCTCCCCTGCTAAACTGCCGTTATTCTAGGTTCTCGCCTCTGCGTTGCTCCACTTCGAATTATACTCCTCTGCCTGCGCTAGACGCGACTCTGCCTTCTTCTAGAATCTTCATCAAAGGTCATAATTCTCTTTGCAAGTTTACTTTCAATGTAATATTTTTGTTTTCTAGTTGCTTGGTTTCAATTAGGAATAGATGGACCGGATTGGTAAGTTTATTTCATGTAATACCGTTTGGTTTTGCCATCCAGGGCTCTCACTATCAACATCTGAAGGTCAATTGGCAAAGACTTTTTCACAGTTTGGTAAAATTATGAAAGGTAGAACTTATACTGATATTCTTCTATTTATTTTATATTTTTGAACTAGGTTATTTCTTATTTTTTTTAATTTCTTATTATGTACTGGCAGGTTGTAAGAGCAGCATGAAAATCTGAAAATGAAAATTTGGAAGTATATACGAATAATGCTCATTGCTCAAAGAGATTGGGTATAATGAGCTACATTTGTGTAGTTGTCTCCAATTTTCTCTACATTAGTGTAGTGACTTTTTACTGTTGCAATTTACAGTTAAAATCATTGCAAGCAAATCAAATAAACAATCTCTTGGTTTTGCATACATCTGGTTTTCATGCCAACAGGAGGCCTTGTCAGCCAGAGAGCAAATGAATAGAAAGGTACTTTGTCAAAAGGTGTAGCCTTTTGATGTTATAACTAATAATTTAGATTTTATACATTATACTTTGGTTAGGTTGCATGAGGGTACGTTCAACTAATCGACTAACTTCGTTGGTCCAAATTATAGGAAGTCATCTAGATGAAGGTGTGCAATTTAAACTTTTACGACCAATACCAAACTGTACTGCTAAGTTCTTTGGTACGGTTAATTTTATTATGCTGATCCACTACTCAATTGTATCCTAACCAAACCCGACTTCTTCCAATTAGTGCCCTTTCATTGCTTCTGTCTAACTTAATTCATCTTTTTGTGGTGTTGAATTTTTTTTTGTAGTTCTTCTATGGAAGGTTTATTACTGTTATGGTGGCGAAGCCTGAATTTGCTTCAACACAAGTGAAAGCAAAGTCATACAAATTCTAATGTGTGCATATATGAGCCTGTTTTATCTGAGTAGTCTGCAGGTGCTTAGAAATATCAAAATTGAAGAGGCTGAAATTATCTATTTCTTTAAGTTTTCTTCTGTGCATTTTCTTTTTTAGTAAAACAAGCTGTCCTTTTGGTCATAAACAAGAGATTCAAATTCTGACTAAGTTAAAAAAAAGAACCTGTTATTTTTGAGAGTTTGAACACAAAGAAAGAAAAAGCTTGTATTAATTTGTTATATTTTTACAGTATAGATTTTCATCTATATATTACAACTTTCCAACGGTTAGAAATATTTTACCGTTGGTACCTATTCTAATTACTATTTGGTACAGCTGTACCTATTTACACTTTTGTACATATACCCTTGATCTATAATGAAATTATTTTCTGAGATTATTCTTCAACACCCCCCCTCAAGCTAGGATTGTAAATATCGAGTAATCCTAGCTTGCTTGTGATTTCTTCAAATGGTTTAGGATCTAATCCTTTTGTAAAGATGTCCGCTAGTTGATCCTTGCTTCGGACAAACGGTGTTTCTATTTCCTTGGCTTGAACCTTTTCTCGAATAAAATGACAATCAACTTCTATGTGTTTGGTTCGTTCGTGAAATACGGGATTTAATGCAATGTGACGTGCCGAGTTGTTATCGCAATACATTTTCATGGGTTGATCAACGTTGATTCCCATGTCTTTGAGCAATTGTTTGAGCCATATTAATTCGCTTGCGGTTGATGCCATGGCTCGATACTCCGCTTCCGCGCTTGATCGTGCCACAACATTTTGCTTCTTGCTTTTCCATGTGACTAAATTCCCGCCTACAAATGTGCAAAAACCGGTGGTGGATTTTCTATCAAAGCTACCGGCCCAATCTGCATCGGAATAGCCACAAATTGCATTAGAATTATTGCTTTTCATCCATATGCCCTTTCCGGGATTTCCTTTTAGATATCTCAAAATTCGGTTTATGGCCTCTAAATGTGGTGTTCTTGGTGAATGCATAAATTTACTAATTTGACTTACGGAAAATGAAATATCCGGACGAGTTACCGTGAGATAAATCAATTTACCTACAAGTCTTTGAAATTGGTTTATGTTTTCTAAGGGGGTCACCATCTTCGGTATTCAATTTATACTTGTTATCTATTGGTGTAGAGACCGGTTTACAACCTAATTTACCGGTTTCTTTTAACAAATCTAAGGTGTATTTTCTTTGAGAAATTAATAGACCTTTGTTTGAAAATGCTACTTCTATTCCTAGAAAATATTTTAAATACCCTAAATCTTTAATGTCAAATTTTTCTTTTAATTGGGATTTGATTTTTCTAATTTCCTCTAAATTGTTTCCGGTAATTATTAAATCATCTACATATACTAACACAAGGGTTGTATTTTCTCCTTCATTTTTGGTAAACAATGAGTGATCGGCATTACTAATTTTAAAATTGCAAGAAACTAAATATTGAGATAACTTGCCATACCATGCCCTTGGAGATTGTTTAAGTCCATAAATTGATTTGTTTAACCTACAAACAAGGTTAGCATTTTTTTCTTTTACATGACCCGGTGGGAGGGTCATATAAACTTCTTCCTCAAGTGTTCCTTGAAGGAATGCATTTTTAACATCCATTTGATATAAATTCCAACCGTTATTTACGGCAATAGAGAATAAAACTCTAACCGTATTCATTTTTGCAACCGGTGCAAATGTTTCATTGTAATCTATACCATAGGTTTGGGTAAATCCTTTGGCTACCAACCTTGCTTTATACCGTTCTATGGTACCATCACAATTATATTTAATTTTGTAAACCCATTTGCACCCAACAGATTTTTTATTTTTTGGTAATGGAACAATTACCCATGTTTCATTTTTTTCTAGAGCTTTTAACTCTTCCTTCATGGCTTTATTCCAACTTGGTTTTTGGATGGCCTCTTGGTAATTTTTCGGTTCTATTTCTTTTTCTATAGAAGTAAGAAAGGCTTGGTATGAAGGAGTAATTTCCTTATATGAAACAAAATTTTGTATAGGGTATTGGACGGTATAAGTCACATAATCTCTAAGTCTACTTGACGGTTGTGATATTCTAGATGTTCGTCTAAGCCCCGAATTATTTACTACCTCGGTCTCATTTATGTTATTACTATTATTATCTATTTCTTCTTCGACATCACTTGTATCATTTTCTACATCATTTTGATCAATGCAAGGTGTTACCAAATTTATTGTTTCATTTTGATTTTGACTAGACATTTGAATTTTTTTGAAATATGGCTCTTTTTCAAAAAATATAACATTTCTAGAAATAAATAATTTTTTATTTATAGGATCATAACATTTGTATCCTTTTTTAAAAGATGAATACCCTAAGAAAATTGTTTTAGTTGAAACAAAATCTAGCTTATCTTTTCTTTTAATATGCACAAAACTTGTACATCCAAAAATTCTTAAGTGGTCGAAGGTGATTTTTTGTTGGTAAAGAATTTCGAGCGGGATTTTGTTTTCTAACCTTGAACTTGGTAATCTATTAATTAGATGTGTAGCACAAAGTATGGCATCCGACCAATATATTTTAGGGACATTGCTTTGGAACATCAAGGTTCTTGTCATTTCTAACAAATGTCTATTTTTTCGTTCCGACACTCCATTTTGCTCGGGTGTATTAATGCAAGTAGTTTGATGTATAATTCCTTTTTCTTTAAAAAATGTTGAAAAATTTGTGTTTATAAATTCGGTTCCATTATCGGATCTAAATTTTTTTAGTTTGGCATTAAATTGAGTTTGTATGAGACAAAAAAATTCTTTGAAGCTACTAAAGACCTCATTTTTTGATTTGAGTAAGTATAACCAAGTGGTTCTTGAAAAATCATCGATAAAAATAACAAAATATTTAAATCCATTATATGATTCAATTGGAGCCGGCCCCCATACATCCGAATGGATTAAATCAAACATAGCTTCACTTTTGCTATTGGAATGAGAAAAAGGAAGTTTTGTTTGTTTTGCCAATTTACAAACTTCACAATTAGCACAATCTAAATTTTTATAATCCAAAATATGATTTAAAGTCTTGTTGGAAGGATGCCCAAGTCTTCTATGCCAAAGGCCGATATCGACGGATTTAGCGGAAGCACAAAAATAATTTTTTGAGTTCAAAAAATAGTGTCCATTTTCAAGAAATCCTTCACCAATTTTCATCCCGGTTTCCCGGTCCTGAAATACAACATTTTGTTGAGAAAAAATTACATCGCAATTTAATTCTTGTGTTATTTTTTGAACCGAAAGTAAGTTTATAGGAAAAGTATCTAGATATAGCACATTACGTATTTTTTTATTACAAAATATAGTCTCACCTATACCATTTATTTTAGCCTTCATACCGTTAGCTACCAAGACAAATTGGTTATTTTTGGTCATGTCTAAATTTTTTAAAAATGCTTGGTTGCCAAACATATGATCCGTAGCACCACTATCGATAATTATTCTACCTAGTAAATTTAGATTTTTTGAGTGTGCAGAAATACCAGAGAACGAATTGGTTTGTTGGGCTAGCAACACAGACATCTGCTGCATCAATGACTGTAATTGATCCACTGCTACTGCTGACCCGTTTCCATCTGTTCCTGACCCGCCAGCGAAAAAATTAGATGAAACTTTGGGCTTGGATCCGGCCTGGACTTTCTGCGCCTCATGCATGTGCTGGCTGATTTGGAATTCCTCATTTGCACACGGATTAGTGTTGACCGCATGCAAGCCAGCATAGTTTTTTTTGGGGTATGCTTCACATCTCCCACCAGCATACGTTTGGGCTTCACCCGTATGCCCTGGTGTTTCAATAAAATAGCCCCCACGCTGTCCTCTTTCCTTTTCTTTATTCCACTCTTCTCTTCCTCCTGTCTTCTTCGAATCCCACCATTTTGGTTTAAGATGTGGGTGAAGAAAATAACATTTCTCGGCTTGGTGACCCTCCTTTTTGCAGTGAGAACACACAAATCCCTTGGTATTCGGCCGATTCGAGTAATTTTGGAAGTTAGAGTTTTTTGCGAAATTGGGGTTTTTTGCGACGAAGCTATGGGTTTCGTGTCCCTCGCTGCCACCAGCTTGTGGACCTCCCATAGCAAGTCGTCGGCTTTCTTCTTGCTCCACCATGGTAGTGATTTGGGCAAAAGAGGGAAGAACGGTTGTTAAGAGAAGTTGGGATTTCACGGCTTCATAGCTTGGATTGAGACCAGCGAGATATTGAAAAATTTTATCTTCTTCTTCCCTCTGGATAGCTACTGGATCTGTTATGGGTGGTCGGTAAACTCGAAGTTCATGCCATTTCTTTTGAAGAGCACCCAGGTACTCTGTGTTACTCCTTGACCCTTGTTGTTCTTGTTGGATTTCTTGTTTTATTTGATAGATGTGGGAGTAATTGTTTTGTCGGCCATACATAGTTTTTATGCCTTCCCACAACCCGAATGCTGTTTCGTGGCCGAGGAATAGGTCTGAAATCCTTGGCTCCATGGATTGCATGAGCCATGTCATGACTCTGTCATTTTTGGATTGCCACTGTTTTGCTGCCTTTTTTTCATTCTCAGTTACTTCGGTTGTTGCTGGTACGGGTTTTGTTGACTCTCCTGTGATGAATTCTAAAACCTCTCTTCCACTGAGAGACAATTTTGCAGAACTTGCCCATGAGAGGTAGTTTTGGCCGTTGAGCAATGAGTTTGTAAGTTTTGAGGTATTGGTAGCTTCTCTGTGCTGCCCCTCTGATGTCATTGTTTTGTCGAGCTAGATTTTGGTTTATGGTTTTTGATTTTGCTTATGTACCAGTGTTGCTGGTAAAGCTTTTGTGGGATTTTTTTCGGTCACAGAGACTGATGCTCTGATACCATGTTATTTTTGAGAGTTTGAACACAAAGAAAGAAAAAGCTTGTATTAATTTGTTATATTTTTACAGTATAGATTTTCATCTATATATTACAACTTTCCAACGGTTAGAAATATTTTACCGTTGGTACCTATTCTAATTACTATTTGGTACAGCTGTACCTATTTACACTTTTGTACATATACCCTTGATCTATAATGAAATTATTTTCTGAGATTATTCTTCAACAGAACCTAACTCGGTAAGCAAAGGTTACTGGTCCCTGCAGTACAAGTGTTGTCCAAAGGATTCTGTTCATGTAGTGTCATATATTTTTTACTCTTTTATATGCTTAGACTTTTGTGGAAATGCTTACTCTTAAATTTATGTGGTTAACTTCTAGCACGGGTACAGTTGTCAGGAAACAAATAGTAAATCAACAAATTTATATATCTTGCAGTACCAAAAGGGAAACAATGGATAGCACTGGTAGAAAAGAGAATTCCACATGATTGCAAATACACACAATTTACAGAACTTACTAATAATTAGTTTCCAATATATTTGTTCAATAATAAGTAAAAACAAAAAAATGCTGGATTTGGCAACTCTGCACAAATACCTAGCAGTTAAATAAATAAATAATCAGGAAAGAGGGAAAATTGTAGGATATTAGCTCCTTGATTTGAAGATCAAGTTGACATAACATATTCGTAAATCTGCAGTTTCTTATCTAGAAACTGACATATTTTTGCTTCACGTAGGCGTCTCTGTCTAGCGCCTAAGGTTGTACATGATATGTTCAGCATAGATGTCCCTACAACCAAAACCATAAAAGGCAACCATTTTAAGTGGTACATTAAATTTATATAGAAGTGAATAGCATATACATTAGATGGGAGTAACTATGGTTATGAAGTATGAAAAATGTTTTTGGTGATCTAGCAAATTGCTTACATGGATTTTTGGATAGCATCTTGAGCATCAGAAGCCGGCAAAAAATCATTGACTGCAACCTCTTTGTTTTCATTCTTCTTATCTAAGAAAGTGGGGAAATGAAGAATATGTTAGAAATATTGCTAATGTCATTTGAGAAATAAGACCGACAGTATTCTGGATTAGGGTTGATACTTGAGGTTTTGTGAAAAGGATATGCATGGATTTGATTTCAATTCAAGTAACTTACAGTCTTCAAAGAAGCGGCGGATCTCTTGTAGACGATGCGGGGAGAGCTCGCTGAGGGTGCTGATGTGGCGGAATTCTGGATCATCAGCACAGACAGCAATGATCTTGTCATCCTTCTCCCCCTGTTAACATGATCAAGGAGAGTTACTTTTACTTGTTAAACCAAAGTTGTGTACTAGTACATAATTAGCAACAACTTGAGGGTTGGAAATGTGACTTTAACCTGATCAATCATAGGCATGAGACCAATTGGTTTTGCACGAAGGAAGCAGCCAGGGATCACAGGTTCCTGTCCAAAGCAACCAGCGATACAACTAAGATTTATTGAAGAGTTGATAACTTCATGCATATCTTTATTATTTAAAACATAAAAAAATGTTTTAGTAGTATATATTTTCTTTTCTAATATATAACAGTGAAATTAGAAGGAGATTAAACCTATAAATTAGATTGCCAGATTTTATCTTTGTTCCTCGAAATCTCAAAATATATGAATTATTTGTGTTACGTAAATAAAATGCTTATTAAGCAATGTGCTGATTATTACTTGGCTCTAAAATTATTTTACCTGCATAAGAACCAGGACATCCATGGGATCACCATCTTCACAAAGGGTGCGTGGGATGAAGCCATAGTTGTGAGGATACACCACGGATGAGTAAAGCACTCTATCCACCTATTTTTCCCAATTACATTTCAGAGTGCAGTTAGTAATCTAACGAAAGGTAAGTTTCTCTAAATTTTGCTGAGAGAGATCATGAAGGGACAAACCATTATGAGACCAGTTTTCTTGTCAAGCTCATACTTGACCTTGCTTCCTTTGGTGATTTCCACAACCTGAGATAAATAGGATTGGGCAAAATTGGAATGAGTTTTTTTTTTGAAAAAATAAAGCTCAATGACCGGAGATGTTATATTTTAGTCAACTTCGATTAATTTCTTATCCAGATGTTTTCTCTTACTACTGAGACTTTGTAGAAGATAGTGTCATAATTTCATCTATGATTATAAAAATATTTGATCTTTTTTATTTAGTTTTCCTAGAGATATTGATGGGGAGGTTAGTTCTTACCACATTGAAAATAGCTGGAGCTCCAGGTCCTGCATGTAAAATAGCATACCCGATTAGTTCTAATCCCTTTGTATAAAATTTGTTCTCCTGATAATCTCAAGATATCCAGTGACTACCAAAAGGTGAAAGGAACCCATATAGTGAATATCTCATATATATATCCCTAAAACTTGTACAGTAAGATATTTTTTAATTTTTTTTTAGTTCTCTATGATGCATGAGAAGTTTCTCTGCATCAATCCCTTCCAGAATGTTGATACATAAACTGCAGCTCATTAAAGAAGTAGATTTTTGTATTTATTAAAAGAAAAAGGACTATAGGTGAAATATGCCTTTTATTGTAGGTTTTATTTAAAACTATTTGCAGTGAAGATGACCTAGCTCTGTAATTTATTCAAAGTTATTTTCTTTAAATATTGTGTATAACTGAATTACCCTCGATTGGCAAGGGTATCAAAGGATGAGAGTTAAAGAATATCATATACTAAAATCATACATTAAAAAATGTTTAAAGGATGCTATTTTTATTGCATCAGTACCAATCTCAAGGTCATGCCAGGGATGAGCAGCAACAGATCTGCGAGAAAGAGATGAAAGAATCCTCTGATTCAGCTGTGGGACCTTCCTTTGGGGTGAATTTTCTTCGGACATATTTCTGCTAAATGTGAGAGGGTCATTTTAGTGAGCTGAACTAATGAATATTGCTTGATTAAATTTTGTTTTGAAGAAGTTAATTTAAATGAGAGAAATAAATAAAAGAATAATCAAGGTAATGAATAATGATGGATCTAACAAGTTTGTGGAATATTCATGTAATTGTATTATCATAGATTTAATGATTGGTTCTGGTTTCTCTGTTATTACATTTTTGAGCTTACAGTTGTTGGCTTGTTAATAGAAAGTGCGTTTGGAGATATGAAACAGGAAACAAGACTTGAGCACTGGCCAGGAGATTAACGCTACATTTAACCAGAATTTCAATCTATCTCACCGAATTGTTTGAAGGTGCTTGCAATTTAAAAAAAATGCAGGATGGCACAACTGTATTCTAAATCATGCAAGTATAATTCCATCAATGAAGTGTATATTGAAAAAAAAAGAGAAGGTTATTTATTTCACCTTGTTGAAATCACGAGGAGAGGAGCAACGAGTAATAGAAAATTGGATGGATATAGTTTTTTGTTATCCAATTCTAAAACTTATCTAATCTTATATATAGAGAGATTTGGAGAGAGAACACCAAGCTAATTCTTCAAAAATAGCTAATACTGAAAAAAAAGAAAATGAACAGGCTGGATCTTCTTGCTTATGCTTCATTCGGCTCGCATATTCTTCTGGTCATCTTCAACGTATTGTCCTTTAATCTAATGGGTATAGAGTATTGTCTTAAAACAAATAATTACAACCTTGACTGATACAAATTACTGGTACGAACAGTAATTCGAACCTGATCATACTGGTTTCTATAGATACATATCAAAATTGATTCTTTTTCATTGTTTTCAAACTTGTTTTGGAAACTTTTCACCTGGGTAAATGTTAACATAATCCTCAAAATGTTTCGCCTGCTGGTGGTAATTCATTGTCTTGCTTGTTATTTTGGCCAGTAAATTTCTTATTTCTGAAGTCATGACATGAATTTTCTAACAAATATATAACTCACATATATTGTGAATTGAACAACAATTATCAGCATTGTAATAATAGCTACATCTGATGCCTTAATTAAGTAATGAACTAATTAGCAGCTACTGACTTTGATCACGTCCTTAAAAAGTTTTGACGACTTCATCTAATTAATGTCGTTGAAAATTTCATGTGATAAATTCCATGAGAACACAGATCAGTTTATCTAAGGCAATAACGTTATAATATTGTTCTTCTCATTAATAACAAGAAAGAAGGTTACTAAACTATCAGCTAAAATTACAACAAATGAAAAGACCAACTATTATATATATCTAGTCAGAAGATCAACAAAATTAAGAAAGACGTCACATTAATCCATGTAATAACAAAAAGAGCAGAAATGACAAGAAGATAATAAGTCACGGCATTGTTCAGACAAGGTTTATTTGGCAATGTTTAAGTTGATGAAGCATGTTGATGGGTCGACTTCATGTGCTAAGAATTTCGGGTACACATTTTGACAGGACAGATTTTTATTTATGTAGGGGCAAAAGTCATGCGCAAGACTGTTTTGAGCTCTATTACAGTGCACTGCATGAATTAAAAACTGCCCTGTTAAAATGTGTATCCAGGATTTCATAGGCTTCACTCAAGAATTATTTCATGAATGTGATAGAGTGGACGCTGAGGTTATAACTCTCATAATTAATTTACAACTTAATAAGTCTATTGAAAACCAACTTTTGGTCTAATGGCAACGGCAATACTCTCCGTGATAATTTTTTGTAGATATTAAATAATTAGATAATAGACCTCCAACCTTTACCTAAAAAAACTTAATAAAGCCCATCTCCTTTTCTCCTTAGTGTTGAATTGATGTGGGCGTCTTGAGCCACATTTAATCTATAATCTATAATCAATATATAATCTTGAATCTGTAGCCTATATAAAAAGGTTGAGTTTCAAAAAATTTCATATATGTCATATTATTATCAATGTTCTCATCTAGCTACGGTAATAAAGTTCATTATTTCTATCATCATATTATTTCTTTCATCAATATGATGATAGAAATAATGAAATTGATTTTGTTTTTATCTTCTCATTTATTCTTATCGAAGGACACCAATTTTCTCTTGTTTTTTCTTTTCATTAAAAAAAATGTATTTGATGTACCTCAGAGTAATCCAACTCCACTGTATTTCTCGGTAAAATTTTGCGCGACAAATTGTGTTTTTTATTTTGAAGGATTTCAACATATTGAATAAATATTTATTTGTGTAAAAATTTGCAGACAGATTTTTCATAAATGGTCTCATTTTAAAAGTTCGTTATTTTTAATTATTATTTTTTCGGAGGAAAACTCAAGAAACAACTATAGTATTAGACAATTATAACGTAGTTTCAATTTATATGGTTTATATCGATTTGAGATATTTTCAAAAATATAGTTCATTATAAATATTGCAGGGCGCTACTTCATTATTAAAGGTCATTTGGCCCGAAATTTTTATTAATATTAAAAAAATATAAACTTTAACATTAATCACCCAAATTCGAGAAAAATCGAAATCTGTCCAATCCGGAGAATAATTCTCTGGATCCAGGCCTTCTTTTTGGAAAATTATTCTCCGGAAAGAGATTTGTGTTTCCGGAGAAAAATTCTCCTGATTTGTGTTTATTAAATAAAATAGAAAATGTTATAATTTATTTATTTTTGTATTAAAATATTAGAAATATTTTTTATATTTCTTTGAAAATAGATAGAATACTATATAATTTAATTTATTAGAAAGACTGTGACAAATAACTCGGATCAACATTTTTCAGGCTGGATTTTTTACGGCTGTAAGAAAAATTAAAATATTTCTTTGTGTGTTATTGGAAAAAAATAAACATGTTTTGGATATGAGTTATTGATTCCGATTCAAAAGTCACTTCTGAGTAAATAAAAAATATATTGTGGTCCTTTTAGTATATTTTGAATTCTAAGATATTGTATCCATTTTGAAATTTTTTTGATGAGAAATCATTTCGTCTTACTTTTGTCGGAGAAAATTCTTATTTTTTTGAAAATAGAAGGACCATAATATTTTATGTATTTACCTACAAATGACTTTTGAACCAGGATCAATAACTCAGATTCAAAATATTTTAATTTTTTTCCAATAACACACAAAGAAATATTTTAATTTTTCTTACAGCTGTAAAAAATCCGGCCTGAAAAATGTTGATTCAGGTTTATTTATCACTGTCTTTCTCATAAATTCAATTATATAGTATTCTATCTATTTTCAACGAAATATAAAAAATATTTCTAATATTTTAATACAAAAAATAAAAAAAAAACACAAATCTGGAGAATTATTCTTCGGAAATCCAAATCCGAAGAATTAATCTCCAAATCTGCGTTAACCGATGTGCTCGATTGGGGAGATTTCAAATTTTTCCGAATTTGAGTGTAGAATGTTAAATTTTATATATTTTTTTAATATTAATTAAAATTTCGGTCATTTGGCCTTCAATCAAATTTATAAATAATTTAAAATTCATTTAGCTTCAGGGGCGGAACTAGAAAATTTAGTTAGAGGAGGCTGAAACTTAAAATACACAAATATTAAATTGTGGTTAGTGGGACTTGAACCCAAGACCTCCCAAGAACAAAATAGAGTCTTAACCACTAGACTACAAGTACACATCTAACATTTTATGATGAGGGGTAAATTATATAAAAATTTCAAAGAAATAAAAAATCAATTAAATCCAACATACGTAATTAAAAATTTCAAAATCATGGGGTGGCTCAGCACCCCTGAGCATAGTCTAGATCCGCCCGTGTTTAGCTTTCCAGCAATATTAATTTTAGTGATTAAGTTTTTCGGCTTCTTGTGCTTGAGCAATTAAATTTCAAATTGACTTAATTAAATTCCATACGCGCCATATTTAAATGATAGAGAACATATATACAATTATAGTTCTTTAATTTGAATAATATTTTTCAAGATATCAATGGAAACATTACACAATTGGATTTACGCTAGAATTGTCTTTTAATACTAGGTTCTATTGTGCATCCGTGTGATATCTTCGAGGATATTGTTTTAGACTAGAAAAAATAATTTAAGATTTATTCTCCATTGATTAGATATTTAAATTCATGTATCAATTTGCATGCCTTTTAAATTGTTTGATACATGATCAAATGATTTTCAAATTGTAAAAAAAAATTATCCACTCTACCCAAGTAATAGAGACGATCTATTCAATAACATTAATAAACGTATAAATAGATGTATCACAATGGATGTACCATAATTAATGGAATTTATACTTCAAGAAAATAACAAAGTCACACATGTGGTAAACAATGGGGTCATGAAAAAAAATATCATCATTGAATTGGAAAGGTTACTGTAATAGTTATAGAGGGCTAATATACAGGACCCGTTACAAAAATTGAAAATGTTGCCCAGTGAATTAATGACAACATCTCTGTAGAGTAATTAATAATTACCTTCCAAATCCAATAAGGAATTGGGGTGGTTCGATGGTATTAGATTAAATTCGTGCGGTCAATTTTCTTGAACTCATGAACCCACCTGGTCGGCTGGTGCCAATTGTGGCGAAATCGAAACGTTGCTACTTGCTACTTCGAGTTGGGATTATGATGTGAGAAAAGGAGAGTGCGGTGTCGTCGTATAAAGAACCGTGCGATTGGGGTCTGTACGGATCTGACGTGGCAGGTTTCGTGAAAGCCGTAAACTGCCACGTCATGATGCGCCTCTCCCATTTGATGGATGCAATCTGCACCGTTCATGGATCGACTCCAATATTCCCTTTGGTTTAAATGTTCACTTTCCCACCTGCGCCCTGTCATCAAATCATCCCCAGTCGCTTCACTTGTCAAATCTCCGTCTTCCCGCCTCCACAACTATCTCCCAACACCAACCAAGAAATCAAAAGTAATCAAGAATGGCCCGCCTACGCAGGGGGCGCAGGGAGAAATCGGAGATCCGAAGGGTGGTTCACCGGAGGGAAGATGCTGAGCCGGCCAAACAACGGTCGGTAAGCACCACCGAGAGATCGGAGATCCGAAGGGTGGTTCGCCAGAGGGAGATACGAATTGAGGTTCCCGGGAGGGAGGATGCCGAGCCGGCCATTCAACGGTCGGTAAGCACTGCCGAGAGTACCACCGGCCAAATGGGGTACCCTGTCATACCGTACTGGAGTCCTGTCTGGGTGCCGGTGTGGCGTTTTAGCTATTATTATGGCGTTTGGGTTATAGTCTGGCACACAGGCTACGTGTAGGTTGTCGGGTTTGGTCCTGAGTGATCATATAGGTTTAGCGTCATGTATTTAGGTGCAGAGTCTGTCTTCTTGGTAGGTAATTATGTTGTCGGTGTCTGTTTCTTGGTTTCTTGGATTCATTGTTCAGGTTGGGGGTTCAGAGTCTTTTGTTCTAGTTATTATATATCTTGTGTTCATAGTTTGGTTGGATTTGTTATTGGGATCTGGTTTCTTGATTTGGTTTATTGTGCGTTTAGGTTATCTGATGGTGTTACTGAAAAGGTTTTTGTCTTCTTTTCTGGTAATAATGTAATAAAGAATCGATCTTGGGTTGGGAGTCTGTTGATCCAGTTGGCATCTTCAGCTCATTCATAGTCTAGTTCGGATAGGGTTTTTTCTGTGTTTTGGTTATCTTAAGCGTTAATGTAAATATTTTATCTTTATTTCTGGTAATAATGTAAAAATTAATGAAATTAATAAAGAATTGGGATCTTGTGTTCGGAGTCTGTTGATCTAGTTGGGATGGATCTCGCATCATTCATAGTCTGGTTCTAATTATTTATCCGGGTCTGGTTTCTTGATATGGTTTTTTTGTGTGTTTAGGTTATCTTTAATCCTATCTCTGGAAATAATAGCTTCATGTCTTAAGTGCGTTTTCTGTTTTGGATTTGTTTGATTTTAATATCTATTTCATTTTTTTTTTTATCTTGTATGGAAATAGGATGTTAAAATTTTATCTTTTGATTGAGTTGTAAGATTCATGCTCCGAGATTTTATTTTCATTTTACACACGGAAATTTTGAAATGAGTTTGTAATGATGCCGAGAATTACTGCTTCAAAGCTATTTTTATTTTATTTGGATGTGCTTTTTATTACTTGGTGTGTTTTTCTTGAGTTAGTGTGTTTAGGTTATCTTAAGTGTTAATTTAGATTTTTTTTTCTATTTTTTTTCTGGTAAGAATCTAAAATGGGTGGAAACAGTAAAGAAATTAAAGGTTTATATCTTGCTGCGTTTGTGAATTTGTTGGATTTTAATATATATTTCCCTTTTTTGTTGTTTTTATTTATCTTGTTTGGAAATAGTCTTTTCAAATTTATCTTTGATTGAGTTGTAAAGGTTCTTGCTCAGAGATTTTTATTTCCCTTTTACGGATGAAAATGTACAAAGGGGTTTGTAAGTTTATCCAAGTGCTTTACTTTTTGTAGCCATACCAGTCAGTCCTATCTTCTTCTCTTTCAAAATTCAAGACTTATGATTTCATTATAATCTATTGATTATATATGCTGTTTAATTATGCACATTAGGTATTTGAGAAAGGCCAGGACATAATATGCGATTCATTTGAATTTCGGGCTGAGTAATGTACAGTCTATATATATCCTTCAAGAGGGATTCTTTGAGACATCAGAACTCAGATGCTGCTGGAGATTTACACAAGGGGTGGATGCTAGATATAATGGCAGGAGAATGGCCCGGGGGTCGTACATACCTATGTGATATTCTGTAATGGCTTTTACAAGGGATGGATTAGCACTATATACAATTCGCAATTGCTTTTCTATTTTGTTACCAGTCTCTAGGATCAGATACCTTTAAGCTACCAAATCTTCTATATCTAACTACATTTTCTGATTTTCAAACTCTATTTTTTCACTTCTTAGATATTTCTTTTATTTTCTGATATGTGCTAGCATTTTGATTGAATTGGTGTTCAATTTTTTAATTCGATTATCTGATTTTAATTGTGTTATACTGATTTCATATAGATTATATAAAAAATGTAAAATAAGGAGATGGAGAAAATGATATGTGTATTCTTGCATAGAACTTCAGCTTTTGTGTATGAAAATGCACACATTTCGTTAATAATGGTACCAATAGTGGTGCTATATTTTGTATTTTATCAATCTTGAGTTGAACAGGCAGCAACAGATCAGCTCTGTCTGATTCAGCTCCATTGCTTCTTTTTGAGTCGAAATATATTATGCTTTGTAAAACAATTTCAAAGATCATTGACTTGCAAATAGCATTTTTTTCCATAGCAAATAATTATTGATTTACTTTAGGTGAGATCTGGAAATAATAGAGTAATTTGCAACTTCAATACTTTATTTTTAAAAATTAGGATAAAGATTTTTATCTCCCGGCTCCTATCCCCCATTCATCCCCCAATCATTAATTATATAGGGGACCACAACTTCAAGTACAAAAAGACAAAAAAAAACGTGTATCAATCATTAATTACGTGGGTGACCGCTTGTATTTGAAAAAATTTATAACTGACAGCGCAAGTATTCATATATAATACATCAAGTATTCATATATAATACACTAAGTATTCATATCTAAGATATCAAGTATTTAAAAAAAAACTGGATACATCACTCACCCATCTTTTACACGTTTTTAGAGGTGGTTTTTTTTTTCTCCCTTCACTCTAACTAATATTTCTTCCAATTTGTGAAGAATTTTGCGAATCTAAAATCACAAACGTCTTCTACGCAATTTTCTCTTTCAAATGAGATCCATGATGAAATACTTTTGAGTTATCCGTCACGTAAGTATTCATAACTCGTAAAATTATTTATATCTCGTCATGCAAGTATTCATACCACGTCAAGCAAGTATTCATACCTCGTCGAACAAGTATTCATACCTAAGATAGAGTGTACTGGACACTTCCAGTAATTGAGCGGTAACGAAATTTCAATCGGTAAAAAATGAGTGAATTATGTGTCCAGTTTTTTATTTGTGAAATACTAATTAGGTATGAATACTTGTTCGATGATGTATGAATACTTGAATGACAAGGTATGAATACTTGTGCAACGGACAACTCGAAAGTATGTCATCATGGATCTCATTTGAAAGAGAAAATTGTGTAGAAAACGTTCGTGGTTTTATATTTGCAAAATTCCTACCAGATTGTCAGAAATATTGATTAGAGTGAACGGAGAAAAAAATTCACCTCTAAAAACGTGTAAAAAATGAGTGAGTAATGTGTCCAGTTTTTTTTTTGAATACTTGATGTCTTATATATGAATACTTGCACTCGCCGCGATAATAACACGTTTTGTTTTGTCTTTTAGCGCTGAAATTTGTGGTCCCCTCTTAATTAGCAGTCAACAAAAACAGTTATTGACTGGGGGATGAATGGGGGATGAGAGCTGGGGAATAGTTAGTCGGTCCCTAAAAATTATCAACTGTAAGAAAAATAATAGAGTCGTCTTTTTTTTTTTTTTTTTGCTTCTACAACGGCCCGTAGGCCTATTACATAAAATTCTATTTGAGCATTCCCCTTCCTATCCCACTGATATCTCCTGCCTTTGTTTGCCAATTCATGCGCCAATTTCAGAGATTTCTCTTCTCTGGAGCAGTACACGAGTCGAAGAGCACCAGAAGCACCTCTTTGAATTCTCCACATTTCCCACATTTCTCCATAATAGAGTCGTACTTATGTGGTCAGTTCTTTACAATTGAACTTTTGGAAGAGACCATCTGACGTCGTGTACCTTGACCATTATCAAACGACAAAAAAAAAGATAGTAGATATGTAATTTGAGTAGAACTAGGGTGTTCCTAAGCTCACCAAGCCTCTCGTGAACTCGACTCTAAAATCTATCGAATTGACTTCAAACAACATTTTCAAACCGTTAGATGTTCAATCTATATTAAAATGTGCTTGGAGACCAAATTACATTTTTTGGAATTTTTTTACTATTTATTAAGCCGGTTTGAAAACCACTGTTTTTATTAAAATTCTGCACCATTGGAAAACAATGGTTTTCAAACTGGCTTAATAAATAGTAAAAAAATTCCAAAAATATAAAATTTGGTCTCCAAGCACATTTTAATATAGATTGAACATCTAACGGTTTGAAAATGTCATTTGAAGTCAATTCGATAGGTTTTAGAGTCGAGTTCACGAGAGGCTTGGTGAGCTTAGGAACACCCTAGTTCTACTCATGTAATTTCATTCCTTTTTTCTATAATAAACAAGTATTCTTAAAAACAACAAGAACACTATTATAAAAAATATATAATTTTGTATTGACGGATCAACAGAAATATATTTTTACATAGTTGAGTTCTTTGTATTTTTAGACAAAGAAAATGTGTTTCAATGTGAAGGTACTTCCGTGGCTCCTATTTTTGTCCTTTTTGCCAAATCACTCCATAAAATTAAAAATTTTACATAGTTATTTCTATTCTTATATTATTAAGCACGTAGATGTTCTAATCTGTAAACGACTGTGATTAAAAAATAAAATTTTAGATTGAATATCAACAGTCCAATTAAATATGTGCATCTTTTTTATGTTTTTTTACGTGTAGAAATCTAAATTTATTTAGATACATACTCGTCACATGTAGATATTACGATTTCATTATTTTTTCGAGAACTTTCCTAAACCTCTTATTTGATTCTGATTTTTTTTAAAATCATTTTGTCAAAGATATTGAATCTGTCCTGTTACTTGGTTAGTACTTAGTAGTAATAATTAAAAGGATATTCTATTTAAAATCACTATAGTTGAATGGAAAGTCAAAATAGAGAAGATCAACTCTGACTTGTACAAGAAGGAAAGATGAATTTGTGCCTAAAAAGAGAGCATTTGTTTTATTTTCATTAAGCTGGCTCATCTTTATTTTGATTTTTTTTTAGATTATTATGAAAACCAGCAATTATATTGATTTGATTTGGTTCCCACGCAAGCATTCAGGGGAAAATTTACATTTTCTTTGAATATCCAGCCGTGAGCCTTTATTAAATGTTTTGAACCGATTATTATAACGGTCCGGTTCATCAAATTTTTTTTTAATAAAACATATCTGTTAAATCAGTATTGGCCGGTGCATAAACGATTCTATAAAAAAACTGAAACGGAGATGTGCCCGTAGCCCGTGTCCGTTTTTTTCCTTGACCAACTGATCGGTCCGGTCCGATTCTGATAACACTGACAAGAATTACAATTTCACATTAATAACAATAAAGATACATATCTATACGTAATAGCAATAAGGTTTACAGATCCATATTAATAGCAAAAACTATACAAATTTTCAAGCAACAAGACTATAATAAATTGATAAAATAGTAAATAACAAATTACAGTATTTTATTTTAATAGAAAATACCATACAAAATCAACAAACATATGAATTAAAGTCCTTCAACTTATTTTTTAAGAATTACTAAATTTTGAACATATTTACTATCATATAATATGTGTCTGTTCCAATCTATAATAATATCATTTGTGAATATTATTGAATAATTATTCGTTGATTTTATTTTTATGAAAATATATTATTTTCTATGATAATTTTTTATTCTCTTATAATGTTTTCATTGCAACGTACGATATCGTAAGTTCTTTATATATTTTTCAACAGAAAATAAATAAATTTCCGTAACCCATGCTGGGTGAAAGGATTTAAATTTTATACATGTAAGCCGAAATCGCAACGGAAGAGTAGGTAACAGAACAACGCTTGACAAAGAAGATGTGTTGTTCGTTTTTTTTCTTAACAAACTATTTGGGCCCAAGCCCAGAATGAAATAAATAATTGAAGTAAAATAGAAGTGATAGCTTGGAAGCCCGCTAAGGACCGTCCCTTGTTTCTCCGCATCGTCTGCATTAACTCAAAAGAGCATCTTTTGAGATAACCATCTCGGCCATCTGATTTTGAACAGAGTTAATCCGGCTACAGCCTATAATTCAGGAACCCTTTAATATTAATGTAGATCTAGACTGCAACGAATTTTAAAGCAAATTGGACGGTCCAGATACATTAACTCAAAAGATTCTTTTTTGAGTTAATGCAGAGGATACCAATTTGTTTCTTTCTGCACCATACGGGTCGAGGGACAAGTTTCCTCCCAGGTACTGTAAAAGATTTCCCTCACTTTCTGGCTTGAGATTTACTCCCAACAGCTTTGAGATTCGTGCTAGCGCAGGAAGTAGTATTATTGGGCTTTGAGATTCGTGCCAAGTTAAAAAGAACGTTCCAAATCTACTAATTGTAAAATATTATGGTACAGGAAAGGATTTGAATTCACGGGTTGAGTGCGTATCCTTTGAGATAGCTCAACTTTTGCGTGACTGATGTGTACGGTGCCTATTCGGGGATAGCGCAAGGGCCATATTATTTGTGCATTGAGATTCGTGCAGAATATATTTGAACAGTTGAGATTTTTCAGAAAACACTCAAAAGTTTGAGATATCTCAGAGGATGCCAATTCGGCGACTGTGTATCCTCCCAGATATCTCATATTTTGCGTGACCGACGTGTCCGGTGCCTATTCGGGGATAGCGCAAGGGGCATAATTATTTGGGCTTTGAGAGTCGTGTAGAACGTATTTTAACGGTTGAGATTTACCAGAAAGTCACGCAAAACATGAGATATCACAGAGAATGCCAATTCCTCCTGGTAACAAATTTCTTTCAGATCTCCTGTGGCGAAATCGAGGCATTGCTACTTCAAGTTGGGCTTGGGATTATGATTTGGAAGAAGGAGAGTGCGGTGTCGTCTAAATCCGTGCGATTGGGATCTGTACGGATATGACGTGGCAGGTTTCGTGAAAACCCGTAATATGAATAAACTGCCATGTCATGATGCGACCCTCCCATTTGATGGATGCGATCTGCACCGTGCACATGTCGATTCCTATTTTGGTTTAAATGTTCACTTTCCCCCTGCGCCCGTCATCAAATCATCCCCCATTCGCTTCACTTGTCAAATCTCCGTCTTCCCGCCTCCACAATTATTTTCCAACACCAACCAAGAAATCAAAGTAATCAAGAATGGCCCGCCTACGCAGGGGGCGCAGGGAGAAAATCGGAGATCCGAAGGGTGGTTCACCAGAGGGAGCTACGAATTGACGGGTCCCCGGAGGAAAGATGCCGAGCCGGCCAAACGACGGTCGGTAAGCACCACCGAGAGATCGGAGATCCGAAGGGTGGTTCGCCAGAGGGAGCTACGAATTGAGGTTCCCGGGAGGGAAGATGCCGAGACGGCTATACGACAGTCGGTAAGCACTGCCGAGAGTACCACCGGCCAAATGGGGTATCCAGTCATACCGTACTGTCCTGTCTGGGTGCCAATGTGGAGGTTTAGCTATTATTATGGCGTTTGGGTTATAGTCTGGTACACGGACTACGTGTAGGTTGTCGGCTTTGGTTCCGAGAGTACCACCGGCCAAATGGGGTACCCAGTCATACCGTACTGTCCTGTCTGGGTGCCGATGTGGAGGTTTAGCTATTATTATGGCGTTTGGGTTATAGTCTGGTACAACGGACTACGTGTAGGTTGTCGGCTTTGGTTCCGAGTCATGTAGGTTAGCGTCATGTTTTTAGGTGCAGTCTGTCTTCTGGGTAGGTAATTATGTTGTCGTTCTCTGTTTCTTGTTTTCTTGGATTCATTGTACAGGTTGGGGTTTAGAGCCTACTTGTTCTAGTTATTATCTTGTGTCATAGTTTGTTGGATTAGTTATTGGGATTTGGTTTCTTGTGCGTTAGGGTTAATCTGATGGTGTTAATGTAAAGGGTTTTGTCTTCTTTTCTGGTAATAATGTAAAATTCAGTAATATTAATAAAGAATCTATCTTGTGTTGGGAGTCTGTTGATCCAGTTGGCATCTTCATTTCATTCATAGTCCTAGTTCGGATAGGGCTTTTTGTGTGTTTAGGTTATCTTAAGCGTTAATGTAAATATTTTGTCTTTATTTCTGGTAATAATGTATAAATTAGTGAAATTAACAAAAGAATTTGATCTTGTGTTCGAAGTCTGTTGATCTAGTTGGGATCTTGGATCATTCATAGTCTGGTTTGAATTATTTATCCGGGTCTGGTTTCTTGATATGGTTTTTTTTGTGTGTTTAGGTTATCTTTAGTGTTAATGGAAATATTGCTATCTTTTTTTCTCTGGTTATAATAGCTTCAAGTCTTACTGCGTTTCTGATTTGGATTTGTTGGATTTTAATATCTATTTCATTATTTTTTCTGTTTTTCTTTATCTTGTATGGAAATTGTATGTTAAAATTTTTTTTTTGATTGAGTTGTAAACTTGTAAGATTCATGCTCTGAGATTTTGTATTTATTTCACTGATGAAAATTTTCGAATGAGTTTGTAATGATGTCAAGAATTAAAGCTTCGAAGCTGCTTTTTTTCTATTTGGATGTGCTTTATTAGTTGATGTCTTTTTCTTGAGTTTGTGTGTTTAATTAGATTATCTCAAGTGTTAATTTAAAGATTTTTTTTTTTTTTTTCTGGTAAGAATCTAAAATGGGTGGAAACAGTAAAGAAATTAAAGCTTTATATCTTGCTGCGTTTTCTGTTGTGAATTTGTTGGATTTAATATATTTTTTCCTTTTTTGTTGTTTTTAATTTTTTATACATCTTGTTTGGAAATAGTCCTTTCAATTTTATCTTTGATTGAGTTGTAAAGGTTCTTGCTCAGAGATTTTTATTTCCCTTTTACGGATGAAAATGTACAAAGTGCTTTACTTTTTGTAGCCATACCAGTCAGTCCTATCTTTTTCTCCTTCAAAATTCAAGTTTTATGATTTAATTATAATCTATTGATTATATATGCTGTTTAATTATGCACATTAGGCATTTGAGAAAGGCCAGGACATAATATGCGATTCATTTTTGAATTTCAGGCTGAGTAATGTACGGTATATATCCTTCAAGAGGGATTCTTTGAGACATCAGAATTCAGATGCTGATGGAGATTTACACAAGGATGGATGCAGGGGCGGAACCAGAATTTGAGTATAGGGGGGCTAAATAATTCATTAATTTTTTTTGGTCCCATTGGGCAGTCCCTTTAACTTTGAATATAGTATAGGGGGGCTTATACATGTAAAACAAACAATATCAAAGGTTTCTATATACTTGGTAATAAAAAAATTTCAAAGTTGGGGTGGCTTAGCACCCCCAGGTATGCTTATGTTTCGCCCCTGGATGGATGCTAGATATATGGCCGGAGAATGACCCGGGGTCTTATATATTAGATTTACACAAGGGATGGATGATCCGGGGGGTTGTACATATGTGATATATTGTAATGGCTTTTACAAGGGATGAATTAGCACTCTATACAATTCCGTAGCTTTTCTTTTTGTTATCAGTCTCCAGGGATCAGATAACTTTAAGCTACCACACCCTTGATGTCTAACTACATGTTCTGATTTTCAAAGACTATTTTTTTTTCACTTCTTAGATATTTCTTTAATTTTCTGATATGTGTTAGCATTTTGATTTCATTGGTCTTCAATCTTTAATTTGATTATCTAATTTTAATGGTGTTATGCTGATTCCATCTAAATGGAATAATTATATAAAAAAATGTAAAAGGAAAATATGAAGAAAATTAGTTAGGTATTCTTGAGAAGAACTTCAGCTTTTGTGTAGGAAAATGTATACTTTTGGTTAATAATGGTGCTATCTTTTGTATTGTACCAATCTTGAGATTATTATAACAACTAGCGAATAACTGATGCTGGTTTGGCAGAATCAGTGCTGTCTAGACAAATTATTCGAAATAACTAAATAATTGACGCAAGGAATTTGCAACCTCAATACTTTAAATTTGAAAACAATCAACTTGAAGAAACATAATTATAGAACCATACTTATGTCATCAGGTTACAATTGAACCATTAAAAGAGACAAAACAAAAATTAATGGGACATATATATATTCTCTGGATTACTATAGAAGAACTTGAGAAAAAAAAAATCATGAAACATCACTTTACATCGTACAGATAATTTTGCTTGCAAAATAATGAATTGATTGAAGTATCAGCAATCACAGAAAGGTAAAATCCTACAAGGTATAATACATGTTCAATAATTGCAATTGCACCTGAGGAACATGTCACACATAAAGTACTATAACCATCTAACAGAAAAGTAGAAGATGAAACGGCACTCAATAGCAAGGAACAAGCATTACTCTGCGACGAGGGGGGAGAACAGATGGCCATCAGCGTCAGCGCAATGACGACTACCATGAGAATCCCCATGATGTTCAGTTCAGGCTCGTCCGCGCCTAAGCAACACACCTTTCCCATCTCTCAAAAGACGAAACAGAGAGATTTTGGTTCTTTATTGAAGAAGCTTGCTCGGAGATCAGAACACAAACTAATGTACTGAGGTTGTTATGGTTGTAGCATTTCAGCCTTTCTAATAAGAGCAGCGAGTACTGTTGTTGACTTGGGGAGACTTACAAATGATGTTCTGCTCCTCTCCAATTTGTACATAATTGATCATTAGAGAGTTTCAGATAGATCTGAGCTATCCATTTTAAATCCGACGATTTAAATAAAATCTGATTAGCTCGGGGTACTTGAAACGGGTGTACCCAATACAATTTGGTGAAGTCGTTATCGCGTTGAATTCTAATTTGGAATTTGATGGACCGCATAGTGCAATTTAGGTAATATGGCGTGCTTGATGGCTGTGTACAGAACCAAGTTGGTGAACCGAATCCAACGACCCACCTTTTCCCATGGATTTCTCTCTGTTTTCTTTTCTTTTTTTATGGTTCTGCTACAGGAAAATTGAGAAAGACCAAGCTAAATATTGTTTAATTAACATGCATTTTTTTACTTGCTTATATTATTTCTTTATTTTTATACGGTATATTAACCCCTGATGTTATAATTTTTTTTTTAATTTTTTATATATAAGAGGTCCAATAAATATGTAGGAAATGAATCTGCAATCACCCTTCGTGCTAGGATTATTTTTTTAGAAAAAATATTATGCGAGAACAAGCTTTTAGTCCGATGACTAATATATATCAGTGTTTTAAATAGCGCGCTATAGTATTTTTGGACCCCAAACGCTACGCTATGACATCAAAATGCGCTATTTGCGCTACGGCCGCTATTTGCGCTATACAATATGGATTTTTTTTTTAAAGCAATTTATATGAGTTTTAAATAAAGATAAAAAAAATCTCAAACCGAAATTGAATTTGTTGCTACTTGCTACAGATAAATTAATTTGAAATTGAGAATAGAAATTGAAATTTGACTAGAAAAAAAGTCCAAACCGAAATTAAAATTTGAATAGAAAAAAAAATAGAGTCATGAATTATGATGCTTAAGATATTTTTAATAGGAAAAATCGATAGTTTATGATATTACTATGGATATTTTGAACCGCAATTTGGACTTTGTACGGGTTCAATATGAATATTATAATTTCTTAATTACTTTGGTGTTATTTATTGTTCTATGAGTTTAGATAATGTTGATATTTAGTACAAATATTGAATATACGAAATGTAAAAAAAAAAAACGCTATTTGAAATAGCTTTTGCTATAGCTTTTTTTTTTAGCCTTCCCGCTACGACGCTATAAACGCTATTTAGAACCTTGATATATATACCACCCGTAAAATGTTGTATGTTCGAACTTTAATCATGAAATTCTCATGCATATTAAAATGAAGACTTAATTCCATTTTT